>JAQGCC010004815.1:0-12502 GCA_034698905.1 Xestoiulus laeticollis | reverse complement strand
AATTCGCCATACAGTTTGCATGATGCAAACTGCACCAGTTGCAACCATGGCATCATCAGTGACGGACGACGACGACGACGCGTTAGCCGTCCTAGGCTTATTATTTGCAATTAGGAAAAGAAAACGTAAGCATCGTTCCGTGTGGTGCAAAAAATGGTTATTGGGAAGACAACACTTATCCCATTCAAATATAGTACGTGAGAGAATTGAGGATTGCCCCACAGGATTATCGTAATTTTTGATCAAGCTAGCTTTGTCACCATACACACAATAAAGTTTACATGACGCTGAACGCTTTATCAAGCGAACATTAACAAAATTCGTTAATGCCTTCAAATCGGCTTGTCATGCACACTGGACCCCACACACGATCAAGTTTCCTGGACGCCGCTTCAAGCGCCCCGCAAACTGGACGGCGAACTGGATCGTGAATGGCTGGCTTTAAAATACTTGACTTGATTCTTCACCGTGCCCCGGCCCGGTCCCGACACGGTCTAGCGTGAATCAGCCTTAAATGTATTATTGAAATTAACGAACGAAATAGCACAAAAAAGTGAGAAAAAAGGCAAAATTAAGACTTCCAGATGTTTAAAATGGATGAAATTTAAGGGGAATTAGAAAACCATTTAGAGCTAACATCCTATCAAGATTTAAACACCTCGAAGTGACATCTCAAAGCGAATTAATTATAACAGTTAAAGTGTGTATTTTAATTTTAAAGCATGAATAATTTATCCAGCTAGGGCACAGATAAATTTTTATTAACGTCTCTTTAATATTAAGCAAAGTAATCAATACATTTTTGAAACGATAAATTATAATGTAGGTAGCTTACACTAGGTGGCAGCAAGACCATGCAAAACACCCGCAAAATTAAAAAAAAAAATCTCATTTATTAATTTAAAAAAAATCCAGACATTTTCATAAAAAAACATTGTCTCTATGCACTAGATCTATGACAACAAGAATTTTTACAATTTTTTCCCCTAGGAATTTTAATTAGAAAAGACGCTGGGCTCGTCAAGAAATTTCCCCATAGGAAAGTGTGTGTTAGTCAAATCCGCGTGGCCTGGAGCCAAGGTGTGCCTGGAGCAAACATACCTTCCGACAGGTCGTGAAAATTCCATATATGAAGCGCTGTACTAAATATACTAGAGGCCATTCGAAAGGTTCTGCTTTGAAAGTTACAGTTTATTATCTTGACTTTTAAATAATTATTTTTTATTAATATGTTTTGTTACGTTTAGATTTAACTTGTTGGTTATTTGTAATTTTTTAATTGTCTATAATACTGGAATTCGGTAAATTTAGCATATGCTTATTTCCCGAAAGCGCTGTTGCTTGTGTTGCTTTTGTTTTTTCAAGCTTTGCCTTATGGGAGTGTGCGTCTGAACTTGAAAGAGCTTTCGGCTTTTTAATAACCAGCATTGGTCCGCTGGTCCGCTGGTCCGCTGGTCCGCTGGAGAAAAAATATTACTGCGATGCAATGGATTGGTTAGGAGAATTCGTGGAAAATTGATCTACTAACAAATATAACCAAGTAAGTTAGTACATGTTTCCATGTTTAATAATGTGTGGGCACTGAGGTGACAGTTGCCTACATGGAAATCGACATTGAAAAAGCTACAGGAATTTGTTATGCAATGCAGTTGGGTAGAGTATTGGCTTAAATTGATAAACAATGACAGTTTAAATTTAAGTTCTATTTAAAAGATTTGAGGCCCTACGAATCATTATGTTAATGGAAATGCCAAACTATCTTATTCTTGCATGCTTTTGGTCTCAGAGTTTTACCCAAGGTGGATACCATATGACTGCCTCTCGATTCTATAGGGTTGATTTGGGGTAAAAGTTAAATTGGTTTTAAAATGTTTTTGAAAACCCCGATGAGGTGATTTTTATGAATCTGAAGAGGATAAAGATTTCGGGGTATGATATTGATATATGTTAATTATAAACGATAATTTGCGCCCGATGCCTAGATAAACTTTGAATTTATCCTAGCAATGAACTGATTTTGTTCAGTAGATGGCGCTCGAGACATGACACCTGTTTCTACTTTCTAAACAAGCATTTTATTTTAAATTTTTTAATTAATTATTGAAATCCAAATTTCATTTTTTGCTATTATTTAACGAAGTACTTTTTCTATGCTGCAATTTCGGCTTGAACTATAGCAGCAAGACACCATGGCTGTGTCAAGGTTTTCACTTTCTATTACCTTGCAATGCCTTAGCTGGTTATTACAACTGTATGCTCATACAGACATTTCCCAACGCAAAAACAAGCCTGAACTGATACTTCGGTGTTAAATATAGCAGCAAGGCATGGCAGTGACAAGGTTTCAACTATAATACCTTATAGCGCTATTACAGACTTTACTACATCAGTTGATTAATTCTAGGACAGCTAGGTGCACACACGGACATTTCCCACACAAACCTTTTCCGCATTCAATTAATTTATTTTTAAAATTATGTGCAGATGATGCCATCAGCTTCTCAGATGCCGTATGTGCAAATGACTTCTTCCAACGCAGTCCGACAAACTTTACCCCTCTCCCGCGTTCGCTTATGGATTGTTGCGTTAGCCGCCTTCCTCGTAATCTTCTTGCTGTGTAACGTGCTAATCTTAGCGTTCTACACGTGGAGAAGAGGCGACAATACCGGCAGAGATGGTCTGAAGAAGTTGGCATTAATTAACGACAGAGCGATCACATTATCCGAGTCAAGTCTAGTGTCTGCAGCAACAGATAACAAATGCCATTTTTACGACTGCCTCAATGTTTACCGGTGCGGACGCCATCATCCGTACAAGTTGAGCATCTACGTGTATCCAGTCGTCAAATTTGTGGACGACAGAGGGGAGTCGATGCTCAATCCGATATCAAAGGAATTTCAGGAAATCCTGTCTGCGCTTTTGAGTAGTCCATACAAAACCGATGATCCGGAAAAAGCATGCCTACTTATTCCATCCATCGACACCTTGAATCAAAATAGGCTGAATCTCAAAGTGGTCGGACAAGCACTCGAAGCTTTGCCCTTGTAAGCTGAATTTCTTTATTTTTTCTGGAAAAAAAATATCTAGGATTCTTGATTCAACGTTGGTATTTGTTTTTAATTGCAGCTGGAACGGAGGTGAAAATCATCTACTTTTTAACATGCTACCGGGCATGGCACCAAATTTCACCACCGCTTTAGAAGTTCCTCGCGGCAAATCCTTGGTTGCTGGAGGTGGATTTTCTTCGTTGGCCTATCGACGTGGATTCGATGTTAGCATTCCAGTCTTCAATCCGCTGGTTTCAACTTCAAGCCTAACAGCGGAAGGACGGGATAGGTGGGTGACTCGGATATCTATATTATAAAGATATATATTTTACCATCCCTGGAGCCTTTCTTGGCTTGATCTTTCTGCCCTATTCTAATATAAAAAGTTGTCCCTTTTGCTCAATTCACGAACTTAAATGAATTGTTTCTAGATTGTTCACGTATCATTTCAGCACATCAAGAAAATGGTTCGTCGTAGTTTCCCAAACAAACATCCACCAGGAATTCAAGCAAGAGTTTTTGGCCATTGCTGACGAGCATCCAGAACTCCTGGTTCTGGACCACTGCAGCGTTAAAGCAAACCGAAACTACAGCCACCGCTGTCATGCCGATACTATCCACAACTATCCGGAGGTCCTGCAAGATTCCATATTTTGCTTAGTTATTCGAGGCGCCAGATTGGGTCAGACCGCTTTACTGGATGCCATGATGTCTGGCTGCATCCCTGTCATAGTTGCAGACACTTACATTTTACCGTTTGCCGAGGTTTTGGACTGGAAACGGTGAGCTATTTTTTGGGATAAATAGGGCACAAAACCTCTCGGCAATCTTTCAATTTTTTGCTTTATCCCCTTTATCTTGTCGAAGAATTTCGCCAGAAAATTATGTTGCTTCCTTTTCTACTTTTTTCCTACTTTTTTCGACTGTATCGTTATTATAATGATCCTTGCAATTTTAGGGCTGCTGTAATGATCTACGAGGAAGAAATCCAAGACATGATGTACATCCTAAAAGGCCTTTCTGATGAAAAGATATCGGAGATGCGAACCCAGGTGCGCTACCTCTGGCAGCGTTACTTCAGCAGCATGGCCGCCATCACCTCTACGACACTGCAGGTGCTAAACGACAGGATATTTTCGCACGTGGCTCGCTCGTACGAAGAATGGAACGATCCGCCAGCAATGGTTAGTTTTGCAATCGGAAATGTGCTCTGCGGACTTTATAGAAAAAAACGCTGAGTTAATCTCTGAACCAGTAAGTACTACGTGCCAATAGATTTGTACTTTTGCATTCCAGAGAGGCCCAAGGACGCCCTTATTTTTACCGATGATTGCGCCCAAGAATCAAGGCTTCACAGCAGTGATTTTGACCTACGATCGCCTCGAAAGCTTGTTTCAGGTCATCCAAAACGTTGTGAAAGCACCGAGCTTGTCGAAAGTTCTCGTCGTTTGGAATAATCAAAACAAAGCTCCACCGCCAGGTAATTGAATGGCGACAGTGCATGCTTTTGGAAAGTATACAAAATGTTTCAGTAATACGTATATTTATATAAATGGTTTCAGCTTCTCTGTGGCCAAAAATCAATAAACCTTTAAAAGTGGTTCAAACTCGTGAAAATAAGTTAAGCAACAGGTAAGGCTACTTTAAGTTGTTGTTTTTTTTGTTTTTTTCCCCGCTTGACATATTTGATATTCAGTTCCGGTTTGTTTTAGGTTTTATCCGTATGACGAGATTGAGACTGAAGCTATTTTGGCTATCGATGATGATATTATAATGCTTACTGCCGATGAGCTAGAATTTGGATTTGAGGTACGTAGAGCCACAGCAATGTAAAACAGTAAAGGCCGAGTGCCGAAATGTGTGCAATTTTTGTTAGTGTTTCTTTCGAAACTCACCTCGTTTAGGTTTGGCGAGAATTTCCAGATCGGATCGTTGGTTTTCCATCCCGCGTTCATTTGTGGGACAACTCTACCGGTCAGTGGAAGTACGAATCGGAATGGACCAACGAAGTTTCGATGGTTCTAACCGGTGTGGCATTTTATCATAAGGTAGAGATTTTTCTATTTATTTTTTAAATTAATTTTATCACGTACGATCTTTAGATTACATTCTCATGAAATATATTGATTTATAAGTCGTCTAGTAACTTTTTGTAACTTGTATGGATGATAATGATTTGATTCTTTCTTTTCCAGTATTGGAGTTATATGTATACAACAAGTATGCCAAAAGAGATCAGAACATGGGTAGACGATCACATGAATTGCGAGGATATTGCCATGAACTTTCTGGTGACCAATATGACTGGCAAAGCCCCAATTAAGGTAAGGATCCAAGTATTTACAACTGCTCTCGTGATATAACGAACAAATGGAAAGTACGAGGACCTAGCATAAAAATTCTATTATTTGCTTAACTTTTTTGTTAATGTATATGTATATTCCATTTCATGGAAATATGGAAATATGTCTGTAAAGTTTATAATGGTTGAGGGTCTGGTAAACTTTACAGACATATTTCCATGAAATGGAATATACAAATACATAAACAAAAAATTTAAACAAATATTAGAATATTTATACTAGGTCTTCGTACATCTAAAATTAAATAAAAAAGGCTTATTCTGATATGCAAACCTCTTAATTCAAATTTTCATTGATTTTAAGGATTGGTTTTTAAAGTTAGTCTCTTTTGCATCTCAAAAACCTTGAATTACCATCTTTAGGTTGCTCCCAGAAAGAAATTCAAATGCCCGGAATGCGTCAACACGGAAATGCTTTCCACCGACCTCTCTCACATGATTGAGCGCTCGAAATGCATTAGCACTTTTGCCGAAATCTACGGCTGTATGCCGCTAAAGCCCGTGGAGTTCAGAGCCGATCCTGTGCTCTACAAAGACAACTTCCCGGAAAAACTGAAATGGTTTAACAACGTAGGAAGCCTGTGAGGTGAGTAGGAAGATTTTCACGTTTAGTATAGACTTCTTATATTATCAAAATGCACTCGTTTGAATTTTCTCATGTCCACTTTTTGCTATGAAGCTTGTGATATGCATCGTGGCAGTCGGTATTCTAAAAAATATTTTTTTATGTTTTCAGGTGGTGAATATAATATTTGGTTTTAATATATCGTGAATGGTTAATTTCCATTCCACATGCATAATTACATGTATTTTAATTTGTGACAAATTTGTAGTCCATGGACTATTAACTTCTGTCCTTTTAAAATACCGGTACATACGCAGCGTAGTGAATTCTTTACTTATGGGCCAAATTTGTAAATATTTTCTTATATTATAATTAAACAAAATCTATATGAAATCTATTTTGTACCATCAAGAATTGATCCATTTTCACTTTCCCATTTGGAAAAAAAAATGAATTGGCTGTTTTTTTATTACTTACATTTGGATTTTTTATTATTGTTAAATTTATGGCGATTTTGGCAACTGGCAATATTCCATTTTATAAAAATACTTGACATGGGTTTGTGAAAGAAACTGACGCATGCTGGCATCGTTCCAGGATCATTTATCGATTATTTGCCATTGCATAACATTATTTGAAATTGTTAGCCAACCTATAGGTTTATGAAAGAGATTTAAGTGAAAACAGTCATTTCATTTGTCTCGGCTTTTGTTGAAATAAGGGTGGAGGAAGAGTTTACTTGAAGTCGAAGGTGGATTGTTCATCAAACATTTTTACGAGTAGATCGGTATGGAATTTCCATGTTATGTGGCCTATGACTCAACTACTCTCCAACGTGATTTCAACAGTTTATTTTTAAAAAATTTAGAAAAAAGTCATTTTTCAATGGTTTTCCATTGTCACCATGTGGAATCCACCCCTTTTTATACAAAGATTATTACGTATCGAGAAATATGTAGCCCTAGCTGATTTTATATTTTGAGATTATTATGGACATGTATGCAGAATACTCTTTGAATAACTTCAGATTTTTTTTTTGTGTTGGGCCATTAGCAGGCTATTTAAATGACTATTTACTAAATAGGTTAATGATTATTACCTAAACGCCAAAACAGACAAAAGAATGAATAATGGGAAAATGTTTATATACAAGTATATAATTTAAAATATAAATATATAAGCTTATATACATATTTATTTTAAATTCTAAATTATACTTTCTGAACAAATTCCATGTTTAAGTTTTTAGCCAATCCCTCTATCCAGGAATTTATTTCCACACAGATCTGTAAATATTTTAAAACTAAAGTTTTATGTGGAAATAAATAACAGGAAAGTTTGGTTGTCTAAAAATTCGATCATACAATGGCTAAATGCTAATTGAAAAAAATAATTTTTTTAAAATTTTTTACAATTTATTACAATTATAATCACAATTAAGTTTTTTAATATAAGAATTGCGATTATAATTGTAATAAATTTAATAAAATTTAGTTTTTGCAACAACCATTTAACAAAAATCCAAAAAGAAAAAGGAAGAAATCCACTAAAATTAAAAGATTGCAATAAAACAGGGCCAATTTCATGCACATTTATCGCATTAATCGTAAGAATTTTCCAAAAAAATATTTTAATTTAATAATAATTATAAATGTGTTATAATTTTTTAAAAAGAAATTTAATAGTTTCTAACGCGATCCAGAGATGGCGCCAGTAGTTAGGTTTTGACTATTTTAACGTAATAAGCATGGATTGCGCGTGCGCAATAGACCAATCCCATTGTATATATATTTGCTGCTGGTGCCGCCATAACAGGTGGATTTTTGAATTGTGCGTATGGTTGGAATGAATTTGTGCTAATTTACGAGTGGATTTTAAGAAAGACAAGTATCCAAAATCATTAGGACGGAGCGGAGGTCGTGTCCACAATGAGGAAGGTAAGAATCAATCCTTTGAATCACGTTTCACATGGTGTACAAATCGACTTCGGTCATGCATGTCTGGCATTCTATTTTTTTTCCCGGAATTTTTCACAAATCGATCGACTTACTTTTATCTAAGGTAAAGTTCTAAAACATTAGTACGAACCACGAAAGGTCTTTAACCTTAGTTTTGTTCGTTACACGAAATGACAAGGCGAGCACTTAATTGTTCAACGTGGATATCATTTCATGCAATCTGATAGCGAACATCTGATTCTAGCAAAGAGCTTCATGGCTGACCTTCAGGGTCACACAATGTTTGAAATGCCCTCCTGCAGTGGGCTTTACCTTATCATTTTATGTAATATCTGGTCTACCTTTCTTCTATTGTTTCCTGTTTGATGTCAATTTAGGTTCTTTGCACATTTATGGAAGTCTTCACTAGATATAAATATAGCTGAACCGACCAATTTGATATACATGTAGGCCTACCAACGTGTTAATTCTTTTTTCCTTGTTTGTATTTTCAAGATCGTGTGAACATTTGTAATTATAAGTAGCAATTTTAAGAGGAAGTATTTCCCCATTTCGTGTTTATATATGGTATACATGAAGGTAAAATGTGCAAAAATTGAATTACGTGTATGTTGTGCTTGTAATGTACTGTTTATAATGCCGACGTATTGAAGAACGAAACCTATATATATATGCACTTACATGTGTACACTGATAATTAGGGTATCGATTATTTACTGTCTTAGGAGTGAAAAGTGACCTAGGACATCAGACTAGCATTTAAGAATCTTGGACAGCTGCCAGACAGCGAATTAATTCTGTATTGCCACTCCAGGTTTTATCTCCATGCCAATATACATTTATGAATCTAATTTACATTATCCATGCATACACGTGGTAGGCTATATACATGTAATATACCATAATAATTCTGTTGTATAGTCTAGCTGACAATTGAGTTTATGTGAGAAACAGTTTTTTTTGTTGTTGCTTAGTTTGGTTGCAACAACGTTATAAAATATCATAAAGACAGCCAAATAAACTCTTATACATATAAGAGTTAATAATTTATTTGCTGCAAATGTTAGTGGGAATTTAAAAGCTCCCCTATCGAGAAACGAAACAACTAATGGTGTGGTAAGGTCAGTAATTATTTACTCTAATAGGACTATGAATAGTGTCGGGCCAGGGGAGTATAATTAAGCTTACATTTCCAGACAACGAGTTAACCTTGTTTTGCAATTGCATGTTTAGCACTAGTTCGGCAGATTGTCTCAAAACTGAATCCATGCCAATATAAGCATAATTATGCTTTCCCTTCGAGTTTGTCATGCTGTAAATTTACTTAAATGTCCATTTACAGACTAATCATTAGTGGGCTACCTTAATATTGTAAAGCCATCTGTATCGATGACAGAGTTTCAACTGTACTGTATAAACATTCTTTATTATTTGTCTTAGTTGTCATAAACATTTACAGTGTATGACATCGTTTATGGGTGACCCCCATACTGTTAAACAATAATGTGTACTATTAAGAAGTGGGGTCTAGCAAGGTTTTTATTGTATTGGCAGTAATGCGCTGATTGAAGCAACATAGTAATAGCATGGTAAAAGAAAAAAACAACCAAAAAGTTGTTTAGCCAATGGCAAGTTTATTAGCAACTATAGGCCTAATGTAGTTTGTGTATTACTTCAAAAAGTCTATGTTGACACGAAACCTTAGATTGAATCATCCATTGTTAATCGAAATAATAACGTGTTACGAAAACCTATCTCATTTTTTAAAGCTAGTCCATGTTCAAATAGTAACTGATTATCAAATGATTGCCACCCATGTTGCCCTGAAGAACATTGGCATTGAAGGCTTGTTTTTACAAGATAAGATTGTCGATTCCACAATGGGTGTACTAGAGTTTTCTATTACATATCATACTCCGATTTTGGTAGGGTTGCTCCTTTACCCACCCTATAATATAACAGGGATCGTGAAAGGAATGGTGCTGGCATCTACCCAAGCTGGTCGAGGTCTACGAAAATTGAAAATACCATCGTTGTTTGGTGGAATTGGGTCAGAATGAGTTGTGGGGCATTTAAGGTTGGAGAAGAGAAAACGTTAGTGCCGTGGTTAACATACCTGGCATTTACCTCTGGTGTTGCCTTTACCCTTCTGTTGTCTGTAGGAACAATACCAATGTCTTATATGTACATTTCTAAAAGGTTTTGAAAGGTGTGCGGAAATGTCCGTATGTGCAACTGTTCTAGAACCCTACACACCTGGCATTTGTTGTTCCGAATGTGGTGGTAGAACTAGACCAGGTTTTGTGTTTTTGTATTGAAAGAGTTCTGATAACTATCAGTAATGTCTTAAAAAAATAATTGGTGCTTGTGGTAAAACCCTCTACACCTGGCCCTTGTTGTTTGTTCATAATGTGGTAAAGCAAGCCCAGGTTTTTTTGAGTAGGAAGTGTTCGTATAATTAATGCCAAGTGTTAAAAAAACTATTGGTGTTTATGGTGGGCGTTTGCAAAGGTCACAGGCAATCCAGCTGCCCAAATACACTGTTTGGTTCAGTAGCTTGTCATTGAGAGGACCATATGAACTTGCCACTTGCATCAAGGCTATTAACAGTTTAGCACATGCTCTTATCAACTAATTGGTCGAAAGGGATGGAAATAACACTTTAAAAGTAACCAGGTAGAACGTTTATGCCATTTACTGTCCATGCTAAAAATCAGCACATAATGCCTTAAATTGCTAGTGTTGCAGTTGTTGCTGCATTGCAGACAGGAAGTCGAGTTGTGCGGGCTGTGCTTACAGATGTGTGGCATCACTCAAAAAGTTTTCGTGAAACAAAGCCAAACAGGTCACTAATGCATGGTTAAGGATCTATTTTTCGAAGTTGGCAGCAGGATGCCTATTAGAGAGGCGATTAGGTGAATCTCCTGGCATCAACAGAAAATTAGACGATTTTAAAAAAGCCCATGTTCCCTTAAAATGTTTTTTTTAATGTTTGCTGTAACTTTCAAGGCAACCCCTTTCTGCTCTTGGGGACTTCCTGGTTTATATATGGCATATAACAGGTGTGCAATGTCACGAGCGCCTGATGTTATTGCATCTGTTGATGGATTTTCAAAATTTTCAAACCAGTCGCTCTGAAACCTTTGCATAAGTTGATGTCACTGAGAGGTAATGTCTACTGTAGTTAAAAGTGGTGTATATCTAACACGTTGTTTTGTGTCAAATTCTCAAGATATGGACTTTATAGATTGGTGTTTTAGAAAATTAACATGTACAGTAATTCCAACAATATTTCTGGTTGTTGCTGTAGTATTGCATGCTTCTAATCAGGGTGTCCAATCGTCTGCAAAATCAGGAAATGCAATTTGTAACACTTTGAAAAGTCTATAATTGTTCTTGAAATTCGAGTTTAACACCAGTTGATACTGTATATAAACATGTATCCTTCGATTTGGGAAAATACAGACTTTGTCTCACTTTGTATACTTGATAAATACGTGTGCATAAGATATACCGTTGAGATAAAAACAATGTTAAAATTAAAAATATTAGCCTTGAAATTTGCTTAAATTTTTTCTTGCAAATTAACTGAGCAACCATGTTTGTTTTTATTTCCTCGTTTCTCAAAGCTGATTCTTTAAAAAAAAAAGGTGTAAGCACCAGGTGTGAACATAATGAAGCAGCTTTTACCTATAGCACCAAACCCTCTTTTGTCGCCCCATTAAGCCCCAGAGGGCAGCACGATCTAGCGTGTCAAGGACGCATTTAAGGCACTATAATCTCCACTGAATGTATAATTAATGCATTGAATGGATGAGCTCGAAATCATTTGTCCCCGTGGGTTCAGTTTATGCTAATTGTACGCCTCGAGAGCGATTCAATTTCAATAGCATTTCAATTAGCTGCTGAAATTAGGGCATTAATTCATCCTGCTGTTTTTGTGCACATAACTATAGGCCTAAACACGTTAGTTATAACATGTTTAACCTTATTTAGGTTCAGCACCCTATATGGTGTCCTTGTTGGATTTCCAACACGGCCTGTTCCTTTTACTCAAATCTTTGCCATCCGCCAATGGAGTAAAAGGACATGTGAGAGACTATAGTCAACAACCCTGCAGAGATGTTCTATTACAGTGAAACCTGTGAATAGCGCACTGCATTGGGTCCGAACTATAAGGTGCGCTATATTATGTACCAGATTAGTTTCTATCGTTCTATTGAATTTTTATTAACTTGACTGATGTAGGCCTATTGGCTGGTTCATTGGCCAATACATTAAAACACTTAAAAACAGTACAAAATAACAATAGTTTTTTTTTTCAGGGAGTATCTCGATTAAAGCACATGTCAGGGACACAGGTGTTTATTGCACATGTTTCAATTATTTGTTTGTTAATGTATATAATGTACGTGCCACAGTATGGTTTGAGTTTGAACGTTTTGAAATATCCAAATATTGATGATTCAAGAAAATTACTTCAATTTCTCTATTCTGAATATCCTGTTAAATAATGCTGATGTCAGTATGCAGAACAGGATATGTTATAAAGTAGGCTAACACAGCGTTA
>JAQGCC010004814.1:0-12503 GCA_034698905.1 Xestoiulus laeticollis | reverse complement strand
GTTTTTTTAAAAGTATGTATCAAAATTTCCCTCATAGCAAAACATGCAGTTCAGAGTCAGTTCAGTTCCCCCTTAAGGGCCTTTCTAGGGAACCTTACCTCTTAAAGGATAACATCAAGGGGATTTGACATTAAAATGCGAATACGTTGCTCATGATGCGCTAGCTGCCTCAATTTAACGCTACGATAACGCGGGGCATCGTAATATGAATCAAAATATCACCGTATGCAATATTTGTGTATTAATTGTTTGAAAGTGGGTTATATATAAAAAAATTACAAATACCAGAACACGAATTACATGTATATACATTATTATACTGTATATCACTCACCGGACTGGCACAAGCACCTCCTAGCGTCTTAGGTCCGGTGCACACGAGCGTTTTTCTCCTGTTCGGAATTTAACTGCAAGTGTGCTTTGTTCTTCCGACTTTTTATGTGGGGAGGGCTGACAAAAACTTGTCATGACTCTTCCGTTAAAAAGTCGGATAAACAAAGCACACTTGCGGTCCGGTTCCGGTTTGGCTCCGAGCAGGAGAAAATCGCTTGTACGTACCGGGCCTTTGTACGTACCATGTCCCATATGCCACTAGGAGGCGCTGAACTGGAATAGGCATGCATAGGCCTACTTTGGTTTTTTCCCCTCAATAAATGCATGCGTTTCATCTTCCGGCTGATTAGCATAGAAATATTCAAACGAGGCCTCTTCATTCGCTCTTTCCCTCATCAATATTCAAACGGAGCAATATCGTCACGCTTTCCCTTATGCAAATTTCGACAGAATTTCCAATTTTATCAATCCCCATCATCATCGTATCGTAATAATAATGACTATGATGATGATGGCGATGATTTTTTTATTCCATCGTCTTCTTCAGCATTTTCTTCCATAGTTCAGTTAGGAATGTGTGTATCACTCTGCTTTAAGACCCTGGTACTTTCCCCACCCTCTACACTCCAGGATTGCTGAGGGGGTCCTTTTTTTTGAGTTGAGTGAAGGGCGACCCTGGGGGGACCTCGTCCCTCCTGAGACCCCCCCCCTCCCCTTTCCCTATCCCTCCTTATTTTGCCCTCGTGTAATTCGTATAGAGGATTGGGGCCTTGGGGTCCCTCCCCCCCTCTCCAGCTTGCCATTTCGTGATTGACATTTGCACCCACGCTAGCAATCCGAGTCTGATTTATTCATCGAACTTGCACCGTGAAGAAGGGCATTAAACATGCAAGGGCTTCTTGTAGAGAATCCTGCAGCAGGTGGCGCTGCTGATGGTATTTGCAAGGTTTGAGACACCTATGTAGACAGTACTTTTTATGACATTTTCTTCAAACGCCCTTTAAATGAATTGAACTCTGAAGCCCTTATAAAGTCCTTTTAATAGTTACAGCATATTTTTGAGATGTCCAATCCTGATTGAAAACTAATGCAAATGTGCACGTACGCATGCGCAATAAACAGTTAATCTCTATAACCAACTATTTTATGGGTGTCCTACCTGTAGTCCACAGCTATTTTTTTCGATATTGTTTTGGCTTGCGGTTTTTAAAGGTTGATCATCAATGGACTACATGTATATTCATTAAAATACATTAATGTGGGGGAATTTCAAATGGTTTACAAAACAAATGCACATAATTCCATACTGTGCAATATAGCTTATCACGTGGAGATGTTAATCATCGGAAATTAATGTATCGAACAATTTTTAAAACAACTTCTATAAAAATAAATACTCCGATATACAGCATGGTGAACATGCTTTTAAAATACCCATATTTTGTCCTACATATGATTTTTCTTATCGTAAAAAAGCTGGGCGCCCACCAATATGGTGAGCATGTGGTGATATGGCGAATCTGCAGCGTATGGCATGTGCACGAGAATCATTCAAATTATTAGGATTGCCTCGTGCAATGTACCATAGGCCTTTGCCACAAAGTCGTTTCACATGTTTTTTTCCCCATACAGTTGAACTATATTAATCATATGTAAAACAATACAGTGGAGTACCTTACCTATCTAAAATAATAAAATGCGTCGGTCCCGACTTGGGACCCATGCATAACATTCCTTCATAAAGGGATATTTAATAATTTTTATTGCTCTCAATGAATATCAAGGGAACTATCAATCATGGAATCGAAAATGTCAAGCAGGGAGATGCAGGGCAAATAAACTTTGCTTGTGATAACCAATATCCACTGATTCATGTACACATGTAATGTGTAAGTATTGAAAAAACGGGGAAATTCCCTATTTTGCATGCCACAGTGTGAATAGTATCCAACAATAGCTAGTGACTTATGATGGATTCAAAAAGGGGAAATTCCCGGTTTTTCAGCTGTATACACTGTATAAGTTGTTTACAGATGAACATGTCTAAAATAATATTTTCCCCATGGTCCCAAGAGTATTATTTTAGACAGGTATATTTTCCACCAGGTAGCTAGTGACTCAAGAAAGATTTAAAAAGGGAATTTCCCTGTTTTTCAGCTATATATACACTGTAAGTTGCCCACAGATGAACATGCCTAAAATAATATTTTCCCCATGGTCCCAAGAGTATTATTTTAGACAGGTATATTTTCCACCAGGTAGCTAGTGACTCATGATGGATTTAAAAAGGGAATTTCCCTGTTTTTCAGCTGTAAGTTGTCCACAGATGAATATGTCTAAAATAATATTTTTCCCTGGTCCCAAGAGTATTATTTTAGACAGGTATATTTTCCACCAGGTATAGACTTCATTTCAAATCATCGTACATATAAGACCTTGAGACCCACGCACGTTGCATGGCGCGGGTGAGAAAAGGGCCTAGACTGAATGACGTCACTGAATTCGTCTCGCCTTGGCCCCGCCTCCGTTGTATATCGAATTATTCGTAATATTATTTCCCTCGACGCTTTTATTTATTTATTAGCCTTATCCATTCAACTTAATTAATTTTCATTAAGTCATTTAACCCGAACGCGAGGCGCTTTTCCTTATCCTCCTTTTTTGACTGGCTTTTTTTTTTTTATTTTGAAAACTAGCTTCTTTTCGCCATAATTTAATTTTTTTTTTCTAACTTAATTCTTTAAACGCATTTTTGATCGGCTTTCATTATTACGATTAATCGAATAACATTTATTAAATGAGATTTGGTATATTAACGCGCGTGCGGCGACGACGCCTGGCTCATTTATTTATTTAATGGCTTCTCAATTGAGCTCGTCGAAACGATTCGTTAGAGCCGCCTTTTTTATTATTATATTAGTTTTATTAAACGATTTTCATTCAATGGCGCCTAATTACGCGTATTCTGAGACACGAATCACGTGATTCAGCTTTGATTAATACAAGAACGCTAAGGCGCATGCGTGCGTGCACTTTTTCTAGTCGTATGTCTACACAAAACGCCATCTATAGGGAACCTGTGTCCTTACTTTCGGCAAACTTTGAGAACCACTGTAACGAGAAAATTCGACTATGAGGTTGTTCAGGTCACGAATTCTATCCTTTGTTGGACGAAATGAAAATCAGACAAATTTCTGGATAAGATATGCGTGTGCTCGCCAAATTTAAAAAGGATGAAAAACGAGCCACTTCATTGAAGCGCCGTTAGGTTATGACCACTCAACACGTGATAGCTGTGGCATTCAGCTTGTAAATTTCAGCCACGTCAAAACAGAGCCATATGCTTGATGAAAGATAGCAGCTGAAATGCAATATCACTACTGCAAAAAGAATTTGAACGAACTTGTTCGATTTTTATTTCGTCTAGGATAAAATAGAATTCGTGACCTGGGCTTTAGAAAATAAACGAATCCAATAAAAAATAGTTTTATTTTAAAGGAAGATCTTCAGGATAGATATCTAGCCATTGAAGTGACTTCACTCGTAACATATACAACTTATCCGATTTTTTTTCGTCAAAGATAGAATTCGTGACCTGGGCGTTGCAAAAAAAAAAACGCCTCCAAAAAAATAGTTTGATCCTAAGGCACGATCTTGAAGATCTAACAGCTGAAATGGCTTCATGCGCTCGCAAAATATTTTCAAGAATTTGTTTGATTTTTATTTCGTCAAAGATAGATTTCGTGACCGGGGTTTTATAAAAAAAATGCCTCCAAAAATAGTTTGATCTTATAGGGAACGGCCTTAATGATAGACATCTAGCCGCTAAACTGACATCACTCGCACAATATTTTCAAAAAACTTGTCCGATTTTTATTTCGTCTAAGCTAGAATTCGTGACCGCACTGCTACTGTTTTTTTTTTCTCCCTTTTGCAGCTCTTTTGTCTCCGTTCTGTTCTTCCGGTCCCGAAGGCGCCTTTAAGAAGCTGAAATCAGACCCTGGTTTGGGCGGCGTCCTGGGCTCGTCGCTAGGGAGCGCCACGAGCGCGTCCAACGGGCCCTCGTCGGCGAGCAGTGCTACCACGTGCCCTACGCCCGCACGCAGGAGGCACCGGACCACCTTTACCCAGGAACAACTGGCCGAACTGGAAGCGGCCTTTGCCAAATCTCATTATCCGGACATCTATTGCAGGGAGGAGTTGGCCAGGACCACCAAATTGAACGAGGCCAGGATCCAGGTAAGCACTGCAGCTTTTTAAGTTTTGCCCCTTGACATCAAGAGGGTGATGGTTACATGGAATAATACAGGGATTTTTTAACAAAGGGGTCCTTTCATGCATGCATGTACCCACAATTGGCCTTTTGAATAGAGGCATATTGGGTCACATGGCATGTTATGTCATTGTCCATATATGGAAGAAAATATGGACATTTGCAAAGGGTCAAAACATGCTGAAGCATGGATAATATAGCAAGGAAACATAGATCTACATGTGATTAGTCGATACACCCTCACATATATGCTGGAAGCAAATGGCACATAGAGTGCGGGTGCATAGAGTAATCATAGGTATGTTTCCATGCTATTCTCCATCCTGTTATCCATGATATTATCCATGCTTCAGCATGTTTTTACCCTAAGTGTAAAATAGCGTTGAGCGTGGAGTAGCATGGAGAATGGCATGGCCTTGACATGCTTTGAAATACTTTTAGGGTAAAAACCGCGATAGCTACGCAGTTTTTACCCTAAAAGTATGAGTGTGGCACATGCGGAATGTTGAAATATTCTGAGAATGTGCACTGTATGTACTAGTACATGCATGTTTGAAATCATGCAACAGTGATATTGATCGATGGACTTTTAAGGCCCTAGTTAGGACGCGATGCCTTTAATTCCCTTATTGTTATATAGATGTAGCAGCTCAAACAATATGGTCACAAGAGGGATCAAGGTACTAAGTTGGGCAAAGGACACAATGGAGGAGGGAGACTTGAAGGGCTCTCTCTGGCCTTGGTTGCCTTTGGGTCCTTAAATCTCAACCAACAACAACAATCTGCCAGGAATACTACATGTATATTACCGAGAACTCTGCCAATGTATACAGTACCTTCCTTATAGAAGCTATATAAGACGCCCATGACCCTTGAACTGGGATATAGTTAAAGCTACGTGGATCTTATTTAGGAATGTTGCTCATTTACAGAAAGTTGTTGTTATATATACTATAGTGCTGTTATGCTCAGTTAGTCTAGGGTCCTTACCAACATGTCGATATATGCAACCATGAAGTGATATATGTTGCAAAGGCGTGCATGGTGAATTTCTGCACCCTTGCCACAATATACATGTAGTATATAGTGATAGGTCCTCCAGGCTAAGCCCCAGGCCAGACTAGACTGCAAACGCGCGGTTTGGCTAGCCTCAAACAAGGCTTTAAGCCCCAGGCCACACTAGGCTGGAACATCGCGTTTGACTAGCCTCCAACAAGGCTTTTAATTAAAATTATTTTCGCACGAGATATTAATGTGTACATTTTACAATTCTAGAATTTAAATTAAATTCGATTCCCTAGCTGTTTGAGGCTAGCCAAACGCGCGTTTCCAGCCTAGTGTGGCCTGAGGCTTAATGTGCAAATTTTATATTCTACACAATTTAAATTAACTTCGATTCCCTGTTTGAGGCTAGCCGAACGCGCGTTTCCAGCCTAGTGCCGGCTAAGACCTACATGTATACTCAATAGAGGGATTGAGCACGCCTTCCTTAATGCCCCGTCAACTGATTTACCTCAACGAGAACGCATTGGAAAAACATACAGTGCTGTCAATGTGGTTAGCATTAAGGGAGGCGTGCTCAATCCCTCTATTGTGTCATTGAACAACACGAATGCGTTCACACAAAATTGCCCCATGCTCGACAAATCGTTATTGCACTGCCCAATCTTATGTTCAATAAAATGAAAATGGCAGGTTAGGACTTGGTCTAGAGTTTTTGCATCCCCATTCAGGGACCTAAGATGATGCATGCATTAGGTAAGTTATAGCCCTAGTCATAAAAGGTTTTGTATCGGTTCTTCATTTGCTGATGACTTTTCGTGTGCTTCCAGGTATGGTTTCAAAATCGTCGTGCCAAATACCGCAAACAAGAGAAACAGATCCAGAAGGCCTTGGCGCCGTCGGTCATCCCAACGTGTAGCGGCGCCATGATGCGCAACATCTACCCGACTTCTTCCAGAAGCTATCAGTATCCTCATCACAATCCAATCACCTCGATGAACACCATGAATCGTTATCCACAGGTAATTTATTTCCAACCATTACTCACAACAGATTTGTTTAATTGTTCATGTTGGCCACAGGTCAGGAAAGTCGAGGAAAAGTCAGGGAAAATAAAAGTTGTCATGGAAGTCAGGGAAATTTGTGAGTGGTCAGGGAAATTTAACCAAAAAAAGCAAAATGCCTGTGGAATATAATGACGCAGGCATGTTGGAAATAATATGCTAAGGACTCATTGTAGCTATTCCAGCTAATCCATTATGACTAATTGTGGACTAATTTTGGACTGTAAGGAAGCGACCATGTTGTAAATGTTATTTTCAAGGTTCATTTGTAGCTAATCCAAGATGACAAATTCTGGAATAAAAATACGCGGCCATGTTGGAAATGATATCCTAAGGGCTTATTGTATAGCTATTGTATATATTCCAATATAATTATATAATAAGGAAGCGGCCATGTTGGAAATGTTATCCTAAAAGTTTCATTTGTAGCCAATCCAAGACGGTCAATTCTGGAATAATGGGCATGTTGGAAATGATATATCCTAAGGGCGAATTGTATAGTTATTGCAGCTATTCCAATATGACTAATTCTGGACTGTAAGGAAGCGGCCATGTTGGAAATGTTCCTTTACCAAAGGCTCACATACCCTTTTTGTTAGCTATTCCAAGATGGCCTGTTCGGGAATGAAAGAACGCGGCCATGTTAGAAATTGCTATGCCCTTAGAGGATGCACGCTTCAACGGAATTGTTGATCCAAGATGGCCGTCAACTCAGAATGAAATGGACGCGGCCATGTTGGGAATGTTATGCTAAAGGCTCATTGTAGCTAATCCAAGATGACTCTTAACATTATTTCTCAGATCGTTCTAAAAAGGTCCCTGATTTTTTTCTCTCGTGCAGATGACATCGGCATCGTATCCCCAAGTGGCGCAACCGTTCTCCATGCCCCATAGCACCGCCAATATGGTGGGCATGCGCCAAGATGGCGTCGGCGTTTCTGAAGACGAGTGGTACAACAAGAGTCTTTCCGCCCTCAGAATGAACTCCGGCCATCATCCGAACCTCTCGGCCCCCATGTTGCAGTATCAAACGTAGAAGCCCATAACCCCCTAAACATCCCACGACCCTCCTGCGGAGTCGGTACGTAAGAAGAAAGAGGAATTTAAGCTGCTTTGAAAGGGATTTGAGGCCACTTGTACATAAAGTAAAGAAAGACGACCTTCGTTTCTTCTTCTTTATACGTTAACCGTTATATGCTGACAACTTCTTTAATCCCATCTTTCGTTGGAATGCAACGGGCGACGGAAGCACATGTGACATGTGACATGTGACATGTCAATGGCACCACCTCGTCATGGACACATACTGGAGAGGAGGACCTTGTCCCGCACTTCCGTCGCCCATATGACGTCTTGCATTTCGGAAGCATGAAGGCACGGTTCAGATCCTAACATTTAGCGCAGGGTTGTTCAACATTTGGCCCGCGGGCCATTGGTGGCCCCCTTGGTTTTATACAGTATTTGGATGGTTTTTTTGAAATTGAGAACCATTTGGTGGTTTGATTTCTGGCCACGGGTGGGATTATGGTGTTGGCCCTCTGCTCAACATTCGTATGGAATTGTGGCCCGCGGCTAAAAATAAGTTGAACATCCCTGATGTGACACTAGGAGGTGCTGAGCTGGAATAAGGCAGACAACAGAATTTGTGCACCCATTGAAGCATTTCTAAAAGTGCTTGTTTGTGTTGTTTTGCTCTGTGCATCACGCCTGATGTGACATCAGTTTTTGAACAGAATTGTGGCCCGCGGCTAAAAATGAGTTGAATACCCATGATGTGACACTAGGAGGTGCTGAGCTGGAATACGGCAGACAACAGAATTTTTAGCACCCATTGAAGCATTTCTAAAAGTGCTTGTTTTGTGTTGTTTTGCTCTGTGCATCACGCCTGATGTGACATCAGTTTTTGAGCAGTGCAACTTGGACGAAAATGTCTTTAATACACGTCTCGACGGTGGCGCCATCTATGAGGCGTTTGGAGAAAAATCGAAACTTAAAATGCTACTTGTACTATGGTTTGTTGCCTATCAGAGGCAATGTTCTGTTTCGAGATTTTTTTGATTTTTCCCAGAACAAAAATCGATAGATGACGTCATATTCCGAGGTTGTCGAAGTCTTCGGCGAATACATGTTTCACGAATATATTATCTATATAGCAATACTGGTGCAGCCCTCGTTCGTTAATGAAATTCTAACGACAACACCTATAATGCTAAAACTTTTTAACTCTATTTATATTTCAGGAATTGATAATAATTTCAAAATAAATGTCTCTTATGTGGAATTATGCATCTGTCGCGTCCTTAATCCTGGGTTTCCAAAGACCTGGGAAACCTAGAAATTAGTCAGTCTGAAAAATTCACAGTAATCCAACATTTGTTACATTTGCTTAAGCCAAAAGCAAAAATGTGCACAAAAGTCAAGAGATAAAACACTAATCTATTCTTGCATCTATAGAAATGGGGAATTCCCTTTTAATCATTTTAATATAATTTTACATCCAAACTAATTTTTTTTGTATAATCATACAACTATTTAATGACACGAATATTCGGTAACCTACTAAAAAAATAATAACATTTAGTTATGTTTTTTAATTTTCATGACAAAGAATAAGTTGGTGTGATCCTAAGATCAATCAATAAGTGTTTTACAATTTAGCATGGATTTAAAATCACACATAAGGACATAATTTTTTCGACAATTTAGGATAACTTGTTGAATTAACATTTTAGACGTTAATACAATGCAGTCTCGGTAATCCGACACTTTAATGACGATGAATTTTTTTTCTCTCATTACCCTCTGGAGCAAATCTATACCTAGCAATGTTAAATTTTCAATGGCCAAATAAAATAAAAATAAATTAATGAAAAAAAATTGCTCAATATTCATCACTTTTGGTGCATCCAACTGGCTATTTCATTTCGTCAAATTCAACAGCATAAACTCATAATTGCATATATATGAAATAGGAATGTCTTTAATGTAATACTAACTGCCCCATAACGTCCAAATAATAATACTACAACCTCTCAAAAAACATTTATTTAAAAAATAACTGTAGGAAATGCATTTAAATAATAGCCAGTAGGATATACCATGCAAATCATAATGAATATTGTGCAATTTTTTTCTTTAATTTATTAATATTAGTTATGGAGAACATTTCACTTGAATTTCTGACACACACAATTGAGCTATAAATCATCCATTATTTGTTTGTTGTTTTTATAATGTTACTAAACAAACTGAAATTACAGATTTTTAATACAAACAATATACATTAAGTGAGTACACATACAATCAATAATACAGTACTGTAAATTGTACATATATCCGCTAATCCGACAGTGCTTAGTCCCATACGATGTAAGATGCACTGTAGTAGTATTTCAAAACCGCTAGCCTCAAATAAGGCTTTTAATTAAAAAAGAATTTTCGCACGAGATATTAATGTGCAAATTTTATAATTTTAGAATTTAAATTAAATTCGATGCCCTGTTTGAATCTAGCCAAACGCGCGGAAACAGCCTAGTGTGGCCTGGGGCTTAGGCATGGTGCACTCCAAGATGGTGAGCATGTGGTGGTATGGTGGCTTTGTGACCAATGGCCCATTACACGAGGTGATCCTATTAATTTACATGTACTCGCTTCGTGCATATCATTGTCGTATGCAGCAAAGTCGATATATGACCACATACTCGCCATCTTGCCTTACAGATTAACATTGCGGGTATTGACGTTAGGTTCATCTTACTAAATGCTATTTGTCAAATTTTTTTTTTTTGGGTCCCGCCTGTGCCTGACCATTTTTAACAAATGAATCGAGGAAATTGGATTGTTTTTCATTAGAAATATTATTTTGAAAACGTTCTTTTTTGAAGGTATTGACGTCTTGTGTACCGATGAAGGGCAGCCATTTTTTCTCGTCCATGTATCTCGCATTTTCCTTCTTCTTCTTCTTCTTTTTTTCTTTTACGCTCATGCATTCCTACCGAGTGAGTCATTAAAAACCCTTTCACTTTTCAATTTGTATTTATTTCCTTTTTTTCGCGACGCTGTTTTTCTACCATTTTTTCCCCTCTATATATAGTCAAGCGCACTTTCCATTTTCCCTCCTGTTTTCAACTCCACTCCTCCCTTCCTCCCATCTTTTTTTTTTTCTGGTGATAATATCGCGGTTCAGCGAGTGCAAATTTATCCAAGTAGCATTTTATTATATAATACTTGAAACCGTCGAGCCTCCGTTCTTATCCATAGCCAACGGCGTCCTGTTGACGGCCATCTTTGTTAGGATTAATCTAACATTGCAATTCAGCAGAAACGTTCGTCAAATTAACCAGAGAACTAATCGATGTTGTTTGCTAAATATCTGATTGATGATCGGAGAGTGGTTAATTTTGACCTTGATCACAATCACGTGGAGCACATTGGCGCTTAATAGCAAGGTGTTATGTCCTGGACGCCATCTTGGGAATCTATTTAAATCGGCTGACCATGGCCGGCGACATAGTTTCATTTGGGGTGGGGAATGGATTTGATTGGACACCCCCCCACTCGTATATACATATGTATGTATCGTATATACCTACATATTCCGGGTGGGGAATTCCCCACCCGCCTGAATTTCTGGTGGGGACCGCTCCATACACTTTCTATGGAAACCGCCGGCCATGCGGCTGACTTTCATTTGGTTTTTTTCATGTTTATTTTTTTAAATATGAGTAATACATATAAATATCAGATAATTATATGTTTATTAATTTTAAATGCCATATTCATACGGAATATAGAAGTGTACTCAGATGAAGCGTTTCAGCCATTGAATTAATTTAAAAAAGAGAGAATTGTTAGTCTAGGACGCCATCTTGGGAATCTAATGAAATCGGTTAACGCTTTATTTTGGCTTATTTCATGTTTATTTAATTATGAGTAATACGGATAGCAATTAGAGAATTATATCATGTTGATCAATTTAAAATGCTAGTTTCGTTAATAATGAAATACACTCAAATGAAGCGTCTCCACCATTTTGAACCCCTGTTTTTATTGACTGAAATGCATCATCTAAATTTCCAAATACAAACAAGTCATTGCGCTTGCTACATACACTAGAATTGAATCTGAAAAAAGATGGGTGGATTTCCAGAGCGAAAGTGGAACTCAATTCTCCTTCTCCCAATTGTAAAATATATGTAAGGCGTTTTTGATTTCACATAATATCGGTTCCGTTGCTTTCGTTAGAAACAAGAAGGCCCTTTTCTACTCTGGATTGCCCACGGTGGAGAGGTTGGCGCCAAGCCCTCGAGGTACGTACATTGGTGGAGTCGCAACACCCTTACTCTCTCATTAGCGAGCAATCTCCTATGAATTGGGTTTCCCACCCTCCCCCTCTTTTTCCCTTTTTCCAAGCAGAGCATTTCAGGTGCTCGGGGGGGAAGGGGATTATCCCTTTTCCTCCCTTGCTTGCCAATATCCCTCTTAGAAGCTCTTCCATCGCAACTTCCGTCGCATTTTCAATCAGCGCCATCTCTTTCTCCTCTAATGCTTTTCTCTAATTCAATTTTCCGTTGACGAGAAATGGGCCGAGAGCATTTTCTATTTATTGGATAGAAGAGAACCAATGGTAATACACGGATGGAAAAGGGCGCACGGGAGAAACGAGAACAAGTTAGATGGCGCCACATGCAAGTGCCCTTATTCAGTGTTTTTTTTTTCAGCATAAATATACTGATATCAGTAAATTCTAGTAAATTCTTCTCACCAACGTTGATGTAGATCAACTGATGTGGATCAAGAAAACTTTTTCGTGTTAATTCACACCGCAGAAC
>JAQGCC010004813.1:0-12504 GCA_034698905.1 Xestoiulus laeticollis | reverse complement strand
TGGGAATTAACACTCGGAAGTTTGACCTGATCCACGTTAGAAGACGCACATCAAGGTAGGTGTGAAGAAGGTGTAATCATTCTAAACCACTGATCGAGCTTCGTGCCAAAACTGACGCTTACTAATGGTCCTCCTTTTTGCATACGATTAGACGATGGAATAGTAGTCCTAGTCACAGTTTAAATTCACTTCGCGTTCAATTTAACAATGATATCTAAGCCACTATTGAAGGAGGAGCATTCTCCTGAAAATGGGTACGAACCGCCCTACCGCATGGCATTTGTTTGCTGATTGTATAGGGTACTGAGTTGAATTGAAGAAAAAGTATTGAACCCCAGAGTGCGCTGATGTAGCAATAGTGAACTTTATAGCGCACCATTATATGGTAAATAATCGACAGCACTGACTTTTTCAATTCAATTCAAATCGTTACCCTGCAGTCAGCATGTAACATATGCCATGTGGCAAATAGGCAGATTTTTAAGGGGAAGAGTATACGGTCATGGCGCTTTTTGGGGAACTATCCCGGCACCCGCCTATACATGTATGTGACTATAGAGGCACAAAAAGGAGGATGTGGGAAACCACGAAAAACACAACCAGGATAGCCGACCGGGGTTCGAACCCGGGTCTCACGAGTTCAAGGAGTTAACTCTGCATATCAAAATCTCCACAACGACCGAATCGTTATCGTCAAGATTAAGTAGACGGTCTTATCGTGCATGTTAACGATTACGATTCCGGTCAAATATTGCAGGAAATTTTAAAATGCATGGGTTTGGTAGCGCAAAACTTAAGGCGCTTATGCTAAAAGTCGTGCCATTTTATCATTATTCAAAATGATGTGCCAAAATGGACACCAGAGGTGTATATAATTGATGTCGATGTAATTTATTAAACGGAATCGTAAACGGTAAGTACACGGTGAGGAAAAAAATATGTATCTATCCTGGTTTTGTATTTCTAGCCATACGGAGGTTACTTTCCGAATAGCCCTCGTAGCGCTATTTTTTAACTCATTTCTGTAGACCCTATCAAGTTCATTATTAATGTAAGTTGCTGGCAGATAAAAAACAAGATGGAAATACTCTCTAATTTTAAAGTTTAAGTGACTGAATAATAAAGCTGTTTAAAAAAATCATCCTAACAGTAGTACAAAATAAGCCATTTTTCCCTAGACCCTATCAAACTTTTTGTTCATAACATTTCTAATATCTTAAAACATTTTAAAAGCTAGCTAAATATGGCCTATAAGAAATGTTTAATACTAGAGATATAAATGGTAAATATAATATCAAATAAAAAATATGATGAAATATCTTAATAAAACACATCTTCATATAAGGCAGACTATCAAATCCAGACTGAATGAGTCACGATATTACAGCGTTTATCTTTCTATGGTAGAAATAAGACATGTACATTTTCCTTTTTTATGTTTCTCTGAATTCCCCTGTTGACTCAACGAAAATCTCGGAAATTTTCTTGAACATCACAAATGACAAACAAAGTCCCATCGAAAGATGTTTATCAAAATCTCAAGAGAAAAATCCAGATAAGTAAAATACAAGCTATGTTACTGTTTGAGATAATGGACGAGATTTGGGGCCTTCTGCTGTCTCACTTTGCTATCCCCTGTCTCAAGAATAGCAAATAATATCATATTGTCAATGCTATTAAATGGTTTGTTCTGTGTCGAAAATGCATAAAAACATTATTGAATTGCCCTCAATCACTCAAATAGCAAAACTGCTTTTTAAAGGACATCCCAAGCACTATAAGGCTTATTTATGATTTCATGAATATAACAAGTCTACAATTTTTTAATGCTAAATAATTCAAGTTAACATTGTAGAAAATGAGGTTTTGCAAACCCGCTATTTTGCATTTTTACATAATTCCACCCGCTGTTTTTTTAACCAGAATTTTGTCGTGTATTTTGGCATAAACTTCCTCGTTTTGTGAACAAATTTATGAGATTCTTGCTCCTATTAAAAAAGTACGAAACAAAACACCTTTTCGTTTCCCTCATTTTCGGTTTTTTGACCCTCAAAGTCGATAAGAAACGAAAATTGCATAAATATTAAGAGCGATAATTACTCATTTCGAGATTTTATCTAACAAGAATAGGGCACGCTTTCGTGCTAAAAATCAAAGCAATTACTAAAAATGTGCCTAAAAGCAAATACCTTTTTTTTCGCTAATCGAGATAACAAAATATTGACATAAACACGAATGCCCTAAAATATACAACGAATTAAATGGTCAACCATGCGTGTACCGTTTTTATGGGTTTACCCCACCTGTTCAACACTTTTTATATTAACCGGAAAACAAACACCACTTTTGATAAATGCTGCTTTTTGGTTCACTGAAAAAGTTCAACTAAAATCAAAATTTCCAACATGATTTATGGTAGGTTTAGTAAAAAAAAAAACACATTTTAAAAAGATAAGATTTTTGGTAAAAAAAACCAGGAAATTCTCAAAATATTGGTTTGACAAAGTGCTGGGAAATTTAAAGATTCTTGACACGTGGGAAAAAGTTGGAAAATGCTAATTTTTTAAACATAGTTGAATAAAATATAAAAAACTGTAACAAATTTCATGTTTTTGATACATGAAAAAAGCAGGAAATGATTCTTGAAATACATGTAAATCTCGATATTGAGAAGATTCTTGAAATACTACATAGGCCTAATGTATGTAAATGTAAATATTGACAAGGTTATTATTGAAATAAGATACATGTACATGTACATGTAGGCCTACATGTAATTCTCGATATTGTGACGATTCTTGAAATTCATGTAATTCTTGATATTGCCAAGATTCTTGAAATACATATTGACAAGATTCTTGAAATATATGTAATTCTCGATATTGTGAAGATTCTTGAAATACATGTAATTCTCGATAATGCCAAGATTCTTGAAATACATGTAAATCTTAATTTAGATTTTGACAAGATTCTTGAAATGCATGTACATGTACATGTAAATCTCGATATATTGACAAGATTCTTGATATACTGTACATGTACATGTAATTCTCGATATTGTGAAGATTCATGAAATGCATATAAATCTCGATATTGTCAAGATTATTGACAAGATTATTGAAATACATGTACGTGCATAAATCTCGATATTGAGATTATTCTAAATCTTGGTTCTTCGAAGAATTTCTGAGAAATTTGAGGATTCTTTTTTTTAGGAATTTAAGGTAATTTAAGGTGGTTAAAAAAGTTGGAAAATACCTATTTTTTTAAATATAGTTGCATGAAAAATTAAAAACTGGACAAATTTCATGTTTTTCGTACTATAGTATATGAAAAAAACAGGAAATGATTCTTGAACATGTACTGTACATGTAAAACCATTTTGTTACACGTAATGTACATGTACATACTAGTACATGTACATGTACTAGAATATGGCCAATCTTTAAACAGTTACCTCAAACATTTTTGAAATACGAAATGCATATTTTCCTTCATTTCTGGCTATGATTCCGACATACATGTACATTATAAATTTAAGTCTACGTCAAAATAGAGCTAAATATTTCCGGAGCCTGACAAGTCATTAATATCAAACCTATTTGTCAATAATGAGCGTTTCCTCGTATATCATTTCCCTTTCTGTCCCTATAAATATAATGTAGGTCAAATGACCATTGTGGTGCCACCAAAATTGACGCCACCGAATTACGACAGTGATTTCCCTACGAAAATCAACTGGAATATCAAATGCTATTTCAAGAAGTGAGATTATGGGATTCTACTTGTAGTTTTCCACGATGGACTTAAAAGGACCATTGTAGTAAGCAAAAATCCAATGTCGCGACAACATTTCAAAAATAAATTTGATTCGTGACCGAATGTAATGCTAAGGATTATTTGGACTTACCTGGAAAATCTCCTTTTTATCCATGCTGACAAAGGCATCAAATATCAACAGTCGTGATTTTGGAAAATGCTTTCTACTGTTGATTTACTTTAATGTTATCCCTTGATGTGGATTCCATTGTTGTTTCACATTTTGATACATCACTTTGGTGTTGCCCAATTTAATTTCACATTGGTCATTCTGGTATTGTATACCAATTTTCAAGGATGGATAATTATTTTTATGTAAAAACTTTCATCACTGAGTCACATTCTTGGAGGCATTCTACGGATCAAAATCCATTTTTTTTAAACTGAAATTAAATATATTTTTCATTAAATATTTTATCACACAAACACAATAAGGACCAATAAGTGTAAATAATTACAAAAAAGTGGAACATGTACTGTACATTAGATGTAATTAAACTGTTGGCCATATCTACTTTAATTTTTGCTTTTATAAAGTAAATGTGTGTACATTGTATATTTACATGTATATAAAAATTGTCAATATTATTTTATTTTAATTATTTTTGATATTATTACAGTACTTCGTTTTTAAAACATTTCAAATTTTACTTAATCGTGTAATTTTTTTTTATTTTCTAAAAAACAGCTTAGTTTATTAAGAAATTAGCACGAATTCATTTTTGTAACATGTAACATGTACAGTGTGTGGTATTTGTAAAACTCCAGCATAATACATGTCCTAAATAAGCAGCATACTGTACATGTACATTACCTGTAGGCCTACTAAATTTTAAAAAATGCAATTTTTTAAACCTTTTTTGTACATTATACTGGACATGTACTAGTACATGTCCAGTATGTCATATTTCCCCTATGGATAATTAAACGAGCTACAGACTTTAATCACGTCACGTGAGCTCATGTGACGGCACGTGACCACGTTCTTAACTATGATATCGCGCAATAAGCAAACTACTGTCACATACGTGACAGCACGATGGAGTTTGGCAACAGAATAAAAAATTGAACAAATTTACATGTACAATACGTGCTTGAACGCGAAAATATATGACGTGAGGACGTGATGTCACAATATACTAGTAAGTAGACGAGGCAGAAATCAAAAACCTTGTGATGTGAGGAGCATGAAATGACGTGAGCTTGCGTGATATCACACGAGCGCACGTGACTTCAGTATGGTCTGTAGTAAGCTTTAAAGGCCAAATACAGAATTGAATTACATGAACACGTGCTGTAAATTTTTACATGCAGTACATGTACTAGCTTAGTGTAATATCACAGACTTCCCCTATTCACTCTAATTTATTAGTACTCACTTAGTGAAAGCACCTTTTAGTTTAGCTTTAATGTCCATTAATCTGGCTAAACATTCCCCATGCTAATGATAATTTTATTAACAAAGTATATACAAGCTAACAATCAACGCTTAATAAGCAATAAAAACACACGTGTTATTAGCAACAAGGTGAACAGTGGTCATAACTTATTGCGTTAAAATGAGGCTATTTGTGTCATCCAAAATGACATCAGGGGGATTTGTGATCATACAGAACACCCATCAAAAATGTGTACATGTGTATATAAAAATGAAAGCAGAAAAAGGATTTTATGTCCCATTTTACGAGTATATACACAAGGCGAAATTGTGGGATTTGCAGTGTGGCAAATTCACTATTTGCAAAATAAGAGAGAAAATGAGGCAATTTGAACTTTGAATAATGCATAGAATGAATAATGACAGTTTTGTCCCATTGGGACTTCTTTAGGCGTCGTAAAGGCGAGGCAAAAGCGTCGCAGGCGACGTAAAACAGCCAGGGACTTAATTTTACTTCATTTATCACAAATATACATGTATCTGCTTCGAATTAAAGCATTTTTCAAATAGTTTTAACGAAAGTCAAAGCAAATTGTACTTTTCATCGCTTTTAATTAACATCTCTTCTATTTTGGCAGCTTGGGAAATTGGATATTTTAACGACCTTTTGCCATTTTCATATATTTGTGGAAATACTGCAGTTTGTAAAAAAATTTACATTAAAACTCATTTTTTATTTTCAATTCACATTGCATTTTCTATATTAAAAAAATATACTGAAATTTACGACTTATTTAAAAATATAGGGAAATTTATATAAAAATATACTGAAATGTAAGTATTATATAAAAATAATGAAATTTTAGTCTTACATAAAATATACTGAAATTTACGACTTTAAAAATATACTGAAATGTAAGTCTTATATAAAAATAATGAAATTTAAGTCTTACATAAAATATACTGAAATTTACGACTTTAAAAATATAGTGAAATTTAGGAGTGGAAAAATTGACTTTAAACCATGATTAGAGAATGAAATATACATGATTTACATAGGTCATATACTATTTGCATTTGTCTAGAGACTCAAAAACATGAATTAAAACTTGAATGTCTCGTGTTTAAAACATGTTCAAATTTATGATCTAAGAATTTATAGAATATGTATTTTATTCATGTATATACAGTACATTACATGTATATGTTAAACTTTTGTTGTCATAGCAGATGTTTGAAAGTACAAACATGTCTAATCGTAACATGAGTTGTAACATTAAAACGTGTCTATAGTGTAAACTCAGTTGTAGTACATCGATCACACGTCATAACGTTCTAAAATACACGTTGAGAACATGTTCCTCACAACAATGTTCGTTGAAATTAAAACACTGGGCATTTTGACTTGTTTAAACAATGTTTGACAAAGCAGAAAAGCACTTGTGGTGAAATATTGATCGTGGATTGAACGTTAAGTCCATTGAAGAGAGCGTTGTTTGTTTAGCGGAAGTGAACGTAGGGGGAGCCACAGCTGTTCAATTCCCAGAAGCATGCAAAAGTCAAAGCGTTGGATCCTTCTTTTGTTTGGCTAATACAAAGAGCATCGATCACACTCACAAACATCAACGAAATTTAATACCTTACATAAAGTCCCTTTTATAAATACTCTACTGCAAAATTAAACCACATTTTCACTTTGGAAATGTTTCCTTGTTACAGCATTTGTAAAAAATAGTAACACTAAATTTGGCTACGAAATGAATTATATGCTCCAAGTAAGCATTTGCTCATTCTCAACATGTTCCAAGTAAGCACTTGCTCATTTTCAACTTGTCACAAATTAAGCAATAACTCATTTTTAACATGCTCCAAGCAAGCATTTACTCGTTTTCAACATATCCAAAGTAAGCACTTGCTAAAGTAAGCATTTGCTCATTTTAAACATGTCCCAAGTAAGCATTTGCTCATTTTAAACATGTCCCAAGTAAGCATAAGCTCATTTTAAACATGTCCCAAGTAAGCATTTGCACATTTTAAACATGTTCCAAGTAAGCATTTGCTCATTTTTAATATAACCCAAGTAAGCATTTGCAAATTTTAAACATGTCCCAAGTAAGCATTTGCTCATTTTAAACATGTCCCAAGTAAGCATTTGCTCATTTTAAACATGTCCCAAGTAAGCATTTGCTCATTTTCAACATGTTCCAAATAAGCACATGCTCGATTTCAACATATATCCAAAGTAAGCATTTGCTCATTTTAAACATGTCCCAAGTAAGCATTTGCTCATTTTAAACATGTCCCAAGTAAGCATAAGCTCATTTTAAACATGTTCCAAGTAAGCATTTGCACATTTTAAACATGTTCCAAGTAAGCATTTGCTCATTTTTAATATATCCCAAGTAAGCATTTGCAAATTTTAAACATGTCCCAAGTAAACATTTGCTCATTTTAAACATGTTCCAAGTAAGCATTTGCTCATTTTAAACATGTTCCAAGTAAGCATTTGCTCATTTTTAATATGTCCCAAGTAAGCATTTGCAAATTTTAAACATGTCCCAAGTAAACATTTGCTCATTTTAAACATGTTCCAAGTAAGCATTATCTCATTTTCAACATGTTCCAAATAAGCACATGCTCGATTTCAACATATATCCAAAGTAAGCACTTGCTCATTTTCAACATGATCCAAGTAAAGCATTAACTCATTTCCAACATGTACAATTTCGCAAAGCTAAACCTAAACAAGACAGAACAAAGGGTTTTGTCCAATCAAATCCCTACTTGAAAAAAAATAAACGGATTTTCTTCTTTTTTGTGTGTTGAAAAACTGCAAAATGTATTACGAAAATCCTGCGTTTAAAACGAGAGTAAACTTACGGTGGAGTCGTGTAACGCTAAAGCTGCCCAGAAGCCATTTTAACGATTTTCATCCAGCTTTGCTAAAGTCTACAAATGTTACATTTGATCTCTTGGATTAAACAAAGGTTTTTTCCCCCCAGAGATGAAAAAGAAAACTTTATCCTTATTCATCCATTAAATGCAGAGGATCGGGTTGCGCAAAACCAATGTAAATAATCACCCAATAAGGCATAGTCTATTAGATAAATTAAATCCCAACTCTATCGACCCTTAACGCCATATGCTAGAGTTTCAAATTTAGTTTTGTACGGAAAAAATAGATAAAATTCAATTTTATAACTTAGGCCTAAACATAATTTCCAGCTTCAATTCCATAAAGCAACCAGCCAATAGAATTTCACTGAATTTAAGCACGTGCCATTTGAATGGCGCGTGCTAATCGCCCTGCATGCACGTGCCATTGTTGCACATGACCAATTCGTCGCTATATCCATCCATACATGGAATTAAAGCTTAAGGTGAAATTCGCTTATAACGATGCCGGATATAGCGATATGTTTGGTTTGTCTGTTATCATTCGTACATTGATTTTGTTCGGATACAACGATGTCGGATATAACGATAATCCGGATATAGCGATCCCATTTTGAAACGAGAAATGAGCCCTATTTTTCATAAATCTGGATATAACGATTTGATTTCTTAGGTCCCTTGAAGATCGTTATAAACGAATTCCACTGTATATTTCAAGTAATAAGCAATTACTCATTTTCAACATGCTCCAAGTAAGCACTTTTATGTGTCATATATCATTTTCCCATCCTAGTCTCTATACATAAAGCTGGCTACAGACTACCATCACGGCACGTGAGCTCACGTGACCTCACGTGGAAAAAATGTCGAATGCATTATATATATATGTATATTTATAATTGTTTAACATTTTCGATGCATATGCGGGGCTGAAACTGTTATAATGTCATGCTCTTTACACGGTATCCTGTCACGTTTTTCTCATCTGGCGTGCCTACATATTTCGTGACATCACGTCCATATATTTCGCGTTCAAGTATGTTCAATTTTTTTTAAAAATTATTCTGTTGTATTATTCTATCGTGCTGTCACGTGTGTGACTAGTAGTCTGCTTATTGCGTGATATCACGGTTAAAAATGTGAGCTGATGTCATCACGTGAACTCTCGTGACGTGATGGTAGTCTGTAGCCAGCTATAGAGACATCATGTGACAAGTAATATTGTCATCTATGCATCATGTCCCTATAGAATTGATGACATGTCCTCCACAGCGAATTTCATAAAAGGTCATAGGTCATGCTTAGTTTCCACGTGCAGTCTTTGGAGATGACAACATGGAGACAAGCTGACCAAATCTGATGAATTTCTTAGACTTTATTAGGCAAAAAAAATATAAAAAAAAGTTAGGGGTGGGGTGTGGGGGGGTGTGGAAAGAAGTGTACAAGAGAAGCTAGACACAAGGGGCAAGTGTCTTTCTATCGACCAGAAAATGTTCATTTCCCCAAAGCAAATCCAAAATATAAAACATGCATGAAGTGAACAAGATCTTACTTCCAGAGCTAACAATCGAAGAAAGCAGTCTTATACTGTCACAAAATCCACTTGTCCATCACTCTACCAACTACAATGGTAAACCTGTTTGGTTTTTTTTCCTTGGACAAACAGCAATAAATATTAATATATTTCCGCTTATTTTACGTCACTTTTTGGGCCCCTGAATATCGAACTAGGCTTAAGGATATAGTATAAACACTAAGGGAGATTCTAGGCATAAAAAAAATCTTGTATTAAATCCTGAATAATCCCTTCGAAGTCCATTGGAAATAAAATATCTGACAAAAGAGACAATATAGGAAACGATATGAAAATGTCCTTTTCTGAAATGTTCAAGATTCACTTATGGGGTCCAGCAAAAGATATTTAAATTGAGTTTCCTTGTCCAACTTTGTAATACCATACATGGAGCCCTCGAGGATTTGTGTAATCCTATTTGCGATATAAAACCATTTTTTTTACTCACAAAATGCTTCAAAAAATCAAAAAATAAAGGTGATGGGAAGAGAAAAATGTTGTCTAACATTGAAAAACGTGCATATATGAAACTATACGTACAACAAATGTAAAATTAAAATAGCTTAATGCTTGATTTTGCTTGAAAAATGCTTGAAAAACTGCATGATTTTGTTTTTATAAATACTAAATTAAATGAGTTTAATGTAGTTATTATATTTCCTTTTTTCTCAATGTGCATGGTCAGTAGTCAAACCATGTAGAGTGAAACCTGCGAATAAGAGCCCTCCATATAGCGTACTACCAGGGAGTAGCGCACCCTCGCAGGCAGCATGTATCGATTTTATAAAACAAACTACCTTCATATAGCGCATTCCCTGCAAAACGCGACATGCGCACTGGTATCTTGTGACAAAATCATGGTTTTTACCTGCGAAGAGCGTACATCAAAGCATGCAACAATGAAATTTCACCCACTGGGAAATCCCAAAATGAGGGCGATAAATGTAAAAAAAAATACATTAGCATATTGAATGCATGTGTATACCATTTAGAAAAGGTATTTAGAAACATGCATGTACACCTAATATAAAGTAAAAATGGCTACATCTACATAGATGCAGTTGTATTAAAGCGAATAATATGCATTTTTCGGTTTTGTTTATGTTAAAAAAGATTTAAAATTGCAACATATATACTTGTGCATCTTCATTAAAATAATAATATCTGTTCATTATGGTCATCACTTTAGCTGAACCTTCATATAGTACATCCCTCCAAGTAGCACACCCCATGGTTCTGTCCCAATGGGGTGCGCTATTCACAGGTTTCCCTGTACGAAGACAGTTTGAGAAAAATTGCAGATAAGGTTAAAAACCATGTTTCTGGCAATGGTCTAACCTACATGTATTTACGTGCCACAAATAATGACCCATTTTGAGTAAATCTTGATTTAAGACATTTCATTAACAATTTTGAAGATCAAAACCGTTATGGTAGCAAAAAGTAAGCATCACAACTCGTCTGTTTTTATGTCTTTCCTTCAATTACACTTTATATAACGAACATCATTTTTATTTCCTAACCAAACAACTTTTGCCCGTCGTTTTCGAGGATTTAACACTGCAATTCGCTAGCAGTTCATAACCGAAAATGCCATTAGGGTTCACTTTTATCTGTTTCTTGTATTTTCGGGATGAAAACGTCGAAAAGTTAACCAAGTTCCGGACGATTGAACTCCACATCTTGGTCACGTGCCTTTTTCCCCTTAATCCCAACCGAAATAAAACAGCCCCTCGTAAAACAACTGTTCGCTCTTTTCCCTCCCATTAGCATTTCGCTGAAACAATAGAAACCTATTGTCTAGCACAAATAATAAAAGGACCCAAATGAGGAAAAGCAACGGGGAGAAAAGACACAAAAGTCCATATCTAAACCAGTTAATCTCGACGAATAACAAAAATCTAAAACTCCCCCCGCTAGTTTTCGATATGAAATGGCGAGGAGAATGAAATCAAATATTGTTCCAGTTTAGATTCAGACCTAGATATCTAGCTTTTGTTTTTATGAGGGTGGAAAATAATTTGCAAAACTTTCCATCCTTAAAATGGAACATATTTTCAAGATGAACATAATAGGAAAATCTTGGTTAGCATTGGAAATTTAGGCAACACTGTACGAGATTTGAATCCAATACACTGTTTAGTATTTGATGCAATTTTAGGTCTATCTGATTTATAAGAAACCTTTCACAAGGGTTCTTTAAGTTCATTCTATGAAAGGTCGTTTCCTGAACAACATTGTTTTAAGGATTCCTTGTGGTATATATATAGCATTGCACATTTATGGTAATACATGTACTCTCGTATGAATATGCTAAGTTTCCAGGTAGGTTCTTGTGTTTTAAGGTAATGCTAAACAAAAGACCAAGCCTTATACATGCCATTTTCAAATACAAAACCTTGTTATATAACAGAAATATACAGGGTGAGCCAAAAGCCAGAACCACCCCTACTTTATTTTCTTAAATCTTATAGTTATAAAAATCCTGTTAATATTCTTACTGCTTAAAAGGAAGTCATGTATGTTTTATAAACTGATTGTTAGATTTTACATATGAACATTTTTTGAAAAAGTTCATGAAAAAGTTATCCAAGATTTCAGTGAAAAAACGGTCTTATGAAAAATCTTAATAACATCATGGATAAAACACACATGAATTCCTATATAACAGCATTATCAACATTTTCATAATTATATGATTTAAGAAAAAAAAATGTGTTGAGTCTGACTTCTGGTCCACCCTGTATATACAGTACATCCTAATGCTGTATTCACATCACACGGACCACGGACCAAAAACATGTTCGCGACAATTGGCCTCTGGCAGTGCAACGTCATC
>JAQGCC010004812.1:0-12506 GCA_034698905.1 Xestoiulus laeticollis | reverse complement strand
TAACATACAGTGCTGTCAATGTGGTTAGCATTAAGGGAGCATTAAAGGAGGCGTGCTCAATCCCTCTATTGTCGTCTTCCCACAACCACAATCCCATTAACGTCATCCGCATGCATGCGCATTGGCCAAATAATAGTGATCACAATGTCGTCAAGATTAAAGGAAACGTGCACAATCCCTCTATTCACTATCACTGCATGTACATTTCGGATTTTATGCATGCATACATGCAAATAATAGCATTACTGTTAGCATTTTGTTAAGGTTAATTTATTTACAGTTAATACATTTTATAACTGCGGCTTTTGGGGCCTCTGAAAATTCTAATAGCAATACTGGAATTTTCCAGGGTAGTTCTGATTATCGTCGAGAGATGGCGCTGCATCTAAATAAGCAGGGCCTGCTATAATATATAGGTGCCTTATGCATTAAGCACCATCTATGTACAGAAATAAAAACAAAACATATGTTATAACCTATCTTACTCAAAATAAGGTGTTGAAACTCATTTCTATAATTTCTGATAAAATTGTAAAGAAAACGTGAAGAAACTAAATTCAAATCACTTATGTTCAAGGGTGGGTTTTTGGGCTATAACATGTCTGTTGAACTCTCCTGACTGCAATCGTTGAAGTCAATGGATTTTTGGGTCAAACAGGTTGCCGAAAATTGTGCCAAAAAATGGGTCAGGATCAAAAGTGCTAACAAATGAGAAAGATTTTGGATGAAGCGCCACTGCAACCTGAAACACCTGAATCGCCCCAAAAAACAATCGCAACTTTCCGGCTTTTAACGCTAGGTGGCAATCTATAAATTTATCTATATATAAAGGCGCCATTAAATAGAAACCGCACCGTTTTTTTGAAAAAAACAAAGAGTGAGAAAACTGAAATCTGGATCTTTCTGAAAATTATATTTAACCATGCCAGTTTAACAAAAACAGTCCATTTCAAATTGAAGCAGTTTCCCCACTTTTCTTTGCTCTACATATTGCATATCTCGAAGCAAGTATAAATTCCTCAAAATCCTTGCAATAATTGTCACATTTACACCTGAAATTGTAAAACTGAAGATGACTTACGACTTTGCCAAGCAAAGTCTTAACGCTCTGGTAATCGTTTGGAAGCAAATTAATTTTCAATAAAAATGTTATTCGAAAATTTAATGGTCTGTTAACAAAGCGCAGTGGGTGGTTTTTGAAATTTCCTCGTAAATAACATGCATTTAAAACAATCGTATACATTCGTTTTGGTTATTTAAAAGTTCATCGCCACCTTTAAAACATCAATCATACTTTGAAAAAAAAGCATTTATATTCAATTAACCAACCTTTCATTTGAATTTTCGTCATTTTTCTACCCTCATTAAAATTCCAAGTGAGATAAGATGGGTAAATCGATTGGTTTAGGGCATCACGACATTTTTATATACTTATAACACGTGCATGTCATAACCAGGTTCAAGTCACGTTAGTGAGGATCTTATCTAAAACATGTGTTGTACGTGTATAACAAAGCATTCCTCTTTTTTAGCAAGTCCGGAAATGTATTGTAAAGCTAAAGTTATCGAACCATATGAAATTCGGATAACATTTGCATTTTCTGATTATGAAAATTATTCTAGAAATTGTTAATGTTGAAAAAATAATTAGTTATGATGCCAAGCACGTTAAGATAATGATTTCATGACGTAACTGTATTTGACAAGCATTTCATTATTTTTTACATACAAGATGGCTGCCAAGACCAAGTACATATAGGCCATATACTCAGATAACATTGAAAAACAGTGCTACCAGATAAATATTTCAATGCATAACACCTGATTCACACCAACGTTGATGTAGATCAACTGATGTGGATCAAGAAATCTTTTGAGATTTAATTCACACCGCAAAACTCAGTTAAACTGGTCACATGACCTAGTCCCAGTATACTAGGTCATGTGACCAGTTTAACTGAGTTCTGCGGTGTGAATTAACACGCAAAAGTTTTCTTGATCTACATCAACGTTGGTGTGAAGAAGGTGTTAGCAGATTATTTAAGTCAAATTAAGCCAAATTTATCTATATAATATACTTCTTACAACTTCCACGTAATTAATTTAGGGTAAAACTAAACGAATCATTTTTTTGAAATTTTTGAAAAATGTCACCTTGTTTAAATTAAACGGTTATCACATAATGCATGTATATTATGGTATATTTCCACGAAAAATCATATTTCAACTTTAATTGTCAATCTAGGTTATATATTTTTGAAAAGCAAGGATTTTACAAATTAGAATTATTAGAAATATGACATATATACAATATCACGTTAAAACACAATAGTTGATACTTTTGCAAAATTTTAGCATTCATTTTTTTTTCAAAATTTTAGCACTAATTTTTTTCAAAATTTCAGCATTTATTTTTGGCAAAGTTTCAGCATTTATTTTTGGCAAAATTTCAGCATTTAGGTTTTACAAAATTTCACCATTATTTTTGTGATGTTTTTGTGTGTGTATGCAACAATGACGTTTTGCAAATTACACATAAACGTAACACCCTATTATTTGCAGTGCAGTCTCTGTAATCCGACCCTGCGATAATACGACACACTTAGTAATCCGACACTTACACATGTATGACGGATAATTTTTTTTATTACCACAGATTAAACTTCTGGCATTTGAGCTATCAATCATCATTCATTTGTTTGTTGCGCGTTACAGTAATACAGCTTTTTTAAACCAGACAACATGCAATGTATGAGTACATAAACAATCAACAATTCAGTACATGTATTGCCAAAAAATGGCCACGTGTCACCACCAGATGGCACTGCGCAGCCCAAGCGAGCAAAAGTCAGTAAACTCGTGACCCTCAACAAGCAGCGCCACCTCACGAGCGATTCTTGCAAACTGAAAAGTCAATGGCTTTTGGTCACATTGGATGGATGGCATTTCATCATCTCCTTTTTAGGTTTCACGTTATTTTTTCGGCAGGTCATTCATTCCTTCTTTATGTTATACAAAGGTGTTATTTGTTTTTCCCCTGCAAAATTGCGCACCTATTATTCCCTAACAGGTGTAAAACCAGCTGACTTCAAAAAAAAAAAATGCAAAGAAAAAAAAATTAATCGTCCAGTTAAAAACAGGCCAACCCACTAGACATGAACGCAGACTAATAACCAACCAAGAAACAGTTTCGTGGTAGGAGCGCCATTGCTATTCTTAATTGGGCCCATTTTTTTTTTTTTTTTTTTTGGAAGGTATATGAGTAAAAAAGGTTGGCCAAGATCCTGACAGGATTCCTCGCTTGAACGTTCACCTCATGCAGATTCACCCCGGATTTTCCTCAATGTGCAAAGTAGCTTGAAACGCTAGTCAAAATTCACCTTTTGTTAGTCATGGTTTTCGTTAAGATTCAACCAATTGGTCCATTTTACCTTCAACCGTTAATTTCTGAGGTCATCCTAAATTTCATATGAGACTAGCTTTATCCCAATTTCCTAAATTGAAGAGTTTCATATCCCAAATTAAGTAGTTTAAACTTTACCAAAATACTTTAGGTGTGAAATTGTCAAAATTTTATTGGAAATCTCCATACACATCACGTGGAGATCAGGCATTAAAGCCTGCTTCAGTGATCATCAGAATTCGACATGATAATGCAAGACTGACGACAAAACTTTACGTGTAGACCAGGTTTTAATCAGTTTGAAATCTGCACAAACTCAAGGCCTAAAAATTCTATTTGAAATTAATTATGTTAAAGCTCAAATTTTATTTGATATCACATATGCAAAAACATATGAACCATTATAGCTATGAGATCATTATAGCTTTCTTTACTTTATGAGATCACAAATAACATTCATGATATTCAGCAACATTTACAATTAATTTTAATATCATGTTAGCTTCATCCTAATTTACTTTTAAAGTTTTACCCTAATTTTCACTCACATTTTTGCCCATGTAAAGATCATTTTCAGAACATTTCAAAGCCTTAACACCATACAAGTTTGAAATTTCTTATACATGTATAAAGCCATAATGTTAATCGTTATCCTGAGATGTTTGATATATACTAGTTTTATAATATAAGGAGTGCTATAGGTGAATGACATTATACGTAAGTTTCATTTCAATATTATTTCAGGTCATATCACTATATAAAACAAGGTGCTACTATTGCACTATTTACCACTAGATGGCAACACAGTCTCCAAGGATAGTCATGTCACTAAGTTAAACTGGTGTCAAAATTATCTTCAGTTTACTCTCAACGAGTTAAATTAAGACTGCTAAACAAACTTTGCACTTTGTTTAATTTTTCTCATATGAAAGAAATATCACCGAAATTGAAAATTCAACGTTAAAAATTTATATACCAAAAATCAGTGCAACCCCAAAAAAAAAATGAAGACGAAAACAGTTAATTTCATTCAGGCCATTCTCTTACTTTTACTAATTTGACATTTTGTTCTTAGTGTTACGGCTAAAACGTTATAATTTTGGTTTGCGTGAAAAAATGGTCACAACATTAAGAGGGCTGCATACCAGAATAATCTTTTATTTCTAAATTTATTTTTTATTTAATTTTGGAGACTGTTAGGAACAAATGAAATGTACGAGGACCTAGCATAAATATTCTATTGTTTAATTTTTTTTTTATGTATATTCATGGACATATGTCTGTAAAGTTTACCAGATGTTCTACAAATATTTACTTTACAGACGTGTTTCCATGAAATGTACTTTACAAATACGTAAACAAAAAATTTAAACAGTCAATTTCCAAAATTAAATTAAAAAAATAATTTAGAAAAAAAAAGCTTATTCCAGTATGCAACTCTATTAACAGAATTTTCATAACTAAGATTTAAGAAAAAAGTGGGTTGGCCCTGAATTTTGTTCCACCCTGTATATCGCTAATTTTCAATATCACAAATTCGTTTTGAATGTTGAGCTCTCAAAAATTAAGTTTTTCTGCAAACTACTTTACGAGTTTAACAAATGTAATATATTTTCATAGGACATTAAAAAATTATTCTAACATCATTCCAAGGTAAAATAGAACGGTGCAGGAAAGCAGGCTTAGTAACCGATATTTCCTCAAACAAAAATTAAAAAATCTATATGGTGAATAACCCTTTGAACTTGATTAGGTTGCTCTTGAAAAAATTACATATTCATTGGATGCCCTACCATCTGACTTCCTGCAAGAACTCCATATTAAAAATTATAATTTTCCTCCAAAGAATCTGGTTTAGTGTCAACTTCAACTCGCATTGGAAACTTGAAGTTGATATAACGAATGTCAATTACATCTAATAAATTGATATGTTGAGCATCTGTTGAGTGAGCACTATTCATTCCATCATTTCTTATAAACATTTTATACAATTAAACATTTTATACAATTCATTCCATCATTTCTTATAAACATTTTATACAATTAAACATTTTATACAATTCATTCCATCATTTCTTATAAACATTTTATACAATTAATAACTGCAACAAATTGTATTCTAAGTGCTACTTTGAACATACACTGTATGATACAAAATTCCCTAAAATATTTATTTTGTAATTCTGCGAAGGCCTTTGACAAAAAAGGTGTTCTGATTCCCACACAATCCTGTGCATTACAGTGAGTTCATTCATAACAAGCTCATGGTTCTGCATTTTGTACACGAACTTGAGCTTCTTAACATGCATGTAATTCATAACAACACGACTGGCTAATCAAACGCCTACGCAAATATGGGATGGGAGAGCAAAGGTCAAGGGTTATTACTCGAAAAACAGTATGGACGAGTTGATGCATTTGCAACAGAAAAGATCATAACATCTTAATTCATGACTTGAATGATGTTCTTTGAAGTAAACTTAAAATACAGTAAAACCTGGTATGGTGACCACTTTTTATAATTTGGTTAGTGCATTCGTTTTCCTTCATACAAATTCTCTGTATAGTGACCAACAATCTATTGAGTAATGTAGATGCAATTTTTGCCATTGACAATGTACCTGATAATATGGCCGTGTTCAATCTGAATTAGCAAAAATTTCAAGGCAAATGAAAGGGGAAATCCCTTTAAGGGGAAACTTAACAGGAAATGGGGAAATCCCCTGAAGGGAATTAGGTGACAAATCATCAAGCTTCTTGTTTTAACCCTAACACTTTTCATACCAATCAGCCAATTACATTAAAGCAAATACATGTAGTATATGTGAATCTTGTACATGTACAGTGTATGTATGGTTTTGAAAAAGATATAGCTAAAATGGCACTAGTTTCATCAAAAATGTACAAAGAACTTCGATTATATGATAAAATTGAGCTTTTGAAGTACGGTATATAATAGCTGAATAGTTATAGCAAGAATAGTGTGAAAAATAAACTTAAAAAAAAGAAAATTGGAGTATCTACATGTAAAACGTTATGATGTTGACAATGAAAATAGACATATATTGGAAATGGGGTAAAATTTATAATTTTTTTGTATTTTAGTCCCATTCTCTGTATATTGACCATCTGTATACAGTGACCAACTTTTATCATTTTTTGGGGGACACCTTTTGCAGGTTTTCTAGTAGTACCTTGAATTTGAGAAAAATCCGGAAATGTGAACAATGTTGTAAAGATAAAATTACCTTGATTACTAGAAAGTTTCTAAACTATGCATAACAAAGTTTTGGCACAACAACACAATTATATAATGTTTGTTATTTTCTATGTACCAAACATGTGCATATACAATTTTTTTATAGTGTAGTAAAAATGCCAATATTGTGGTAAGTAAAATGGCTTTGTGGAACACATGCTGCCCCCTCTCAACAAGGTAGTGAACTATAAATTAACCCAAAAAAATACATTGATAAAAATAATGAGCAGAAAGTGAGCAGAAAAATATCGCAGTGCATTTTCTGCAGAAACTGCAGAATTCTTACAACAGAAAACATGGTATACAACTTTCCACCATAATTCTGCAGAATTTCTTGTAGAGATACATATGCAGAAATTAACACGATGAAATGTGTCTGCTGCATTTTACTTTCTTGAAGTTAATTTTCAATATACATGTACATTATTCAAATATCAGTATACTGTATAAGGTATCATATATAATGCCAAGTGCAAGTTATAAGAATTCCTCCATCGATTTTTTTTTCAATTTACAATTTTAGTTTTTACAAAAATGCAACAATTGATTTTTATAGAAAAAAAATCACCATAATTCTTCAGACGATCAGCCGGGTGAATTCTGTAGAATTTTGATTTTTTTTTGTATGGGATAACAATAGAAGAGAAATTCAGTGAAAAGTGAGAATATAGAATTGGGAGAATGGAACAAAATAATGACGGGATAAGGGAAAAATACATATTGGAGAATATGAAGTTTCAAACTAAGACCTATATTTTATTTTAATAAGTAGTGAGAAAATGGGAATGAAATGGTATACAGGACAGGAAATAAATGGCTGTCAAGAGTATAGATGGAATAATCAAACTGTTTTTTTTTTGTACTGCAATGGACGACAACCATTAATGGATGACCCTTATTTTCGATCGTTATCGCGCACATTCCTGGACATTGACATAGTTGTCGTGTAAACTCGATGTTGATGGGCAATCGGTACATCAAAAAATGTCAACTTTTTAGGTGGTTTCATGACATACTCTAGGTTCCTAGCTATCTGTTGCAAGAGTTATTGGCCGTCACTGACGATTTTTGCTAACCCCAAATTCGTCCACTGACCTCTCAAACACTTAAAACTACTTCATCTTTTTTTTTTCTTCTTTCGGCAAATTTTTATCAAATACTTTGAATTCCTTGCCTACCGTTACATGGATTTAGGACCCACGCAAAACAACCAATTTTAAAACCTGAATACAGCAACGTATACTGTCGCCATTAAAACATTTGAGCTATAGCGTTATGCAGTATGTGTAACAATTCGACAACGTAGATAAAAACAAGAAAAATGAAAAACACTATTTCATGACATGCAGTTTGAAATACATGGATGATAATCTTATACAATATTGCATTCAAGCTTATTTTCAATGTATTTTCCAAAATATATCTATAGTATTTAATAACCATTTACTTTTATAATTAATATTCAATGGAATTCGCTTATAACGATGCTGGATACAGTGATGCTCAGGGTATAATGATTCCTAATAATGCACAATATACTGTACTATATTCGGTTGGTCTGTTATCTTATGTAGGACTAACAATTTTTTTCTTATATACTATACGATGTCGACTAAAAAGTTAATAATAAGGAAACTCAGATATCTGAGCACTCCTGGACACTTGAGCACATTGAAAATTGAGCATTGAAAATTGATGCAAAGTGGGCCTAGCTGAGATCTGCTCAGCACGAAACTTTTTCGAATGAGTTTTATTGCGCATGCGTGATACAAGTGCTCAATTTTCAAAGTGCTCAAGTGTCCAGGAGTGCTCAGCTATCTGAGTTCCCCTAATGACATTTTGAAACTAAAACTGGTCCTTTAATTTGCCTATCTGAAATTTTATCATTATCGAATCATTATAACTTTCAAAAATATACTTTTTTTCGTATTTTAAATTAAATTCCAGTCAAATTTAATAATAACATTTATATATTTCACTGCTCATATTTTGTTTTAAAATTTGCAATCGTTAAATATATGAACTAGCTATACAACTATACAAACTTATTTATCATTATTATTGAATAATTGTTTTTTTCAATATTGGTATATAAGATTTTTACTTTTATCAGATTTACATGTAGATAAACGGTTTCACTATTTTTTTGTATAAAAAAAGTTTTAAATTTCCACTTAATTTCCTGAAAATTTGCCTTTACTAAACCGATTAATTAATTAATATTCTGTACTATTGTTTTTCAGTCAAAGCATTTAATAAATACATTAAATCAATATTAAACAAGTATCTGTTATTAGTGTTATTACATGTGTTTTATTTTTCATTAATCCGGATACAACGAAATAGGTATATAACGATCTGATGTCTTGGGTCCCTTTATTATCGTTTTAAGCAAATTCCACTGTACCTCGTATTTTTGACATTAACACCCTAAACCCTGTCAATATAGCATTTGTATACTGACTAATATAAATGTTTGTTCATGAACATAATAGAAAAAGCACGTTTCTCTATTGGTCATAAAATCTGAGTATCAAAATACCAACAAAAAATCTTGACAATTTGCATACATTTCTACGAGAAAGTGCATTAAAATGTATCCATCTTAAAAGCTTTTGTATTTAACATTTTTAAATGAGTCGCATTTCAAATATGGCATGAAAGGGTTAACTTAAATCGCTTTTTGAAAGAAACGTGACATGATTTAAAGATCATCACGGTCAATGCCAGACACGCGTTTCAACAATGTTTTTTTTTAATATCAAAGTTATTAATAGTAATAAAATTGTTTGGAGTATAACAAAGGTTTCCTATAGCACGACTATATAAATGTGTTATAAAAAGCAGTTTTGCTCCTGCCAATTTTCTACCTTTCGATAGTACAGATACAGTGTACGTGCTGGTATGATTATTGTCACGTTTCGGTCTATCTGTTTAAACAATTGTGACCTAATTATTAAGATTAGAGAACATTAACTGCGGGAAAAGTCATTGGCCGTACGTTCTTGGGTTACCCAAATGCATCCATTAAGATTTCATGATCCCGTGTACTCCTTACCCTCAACCTTCCTATCTCAACTTCATTTACATGCAAATATTAACATTGAAAATGCATCGTGTGGATATTGACATTGATAATCAGATTTCTGATCATGTTTTCTCGATTTATGAACGAGAGATGTTTTTTTTATTTTGGAACTACCTCCATTTGATACTTATAATTAGTGAGTGCAGCAAGAGTGCGCTAAAGATAGTGAGCACTAATTACATGCTGTGAGAAAAAAATTATATGAAATATATGTATGATAATAAATTATGCACCAACTATGGGTTTGTATTAATTAAAACCTTAGAATGGTGCCTAGAAATTTGCATATTCTTTTAATTAATTTCATGTGAATTATCTGATATCTTTAAGTATTAGACATAACATTATGTATCCAAATGTATGAAATGAAGTGTTTGTCATGATTTTTAAATTAACTAAAAATCCAAGCATAATTTTGGAAATATGTTATTGGAAATGGTTAAGACAAGTCACTAGCATGGCAAATACATTTTATTAAAAGTCAAAATGCACATATGTATGTATGAACAATGTAATTCTAGATTTTATTTTTGACAGGTACATTTATGTTGCTTCATGTTTCATATAATGCACAATTATATTCACATTTCCAACTCATAAAATTCATTTTAAAATTAGAAAAATAGAAAATAATTCTATTAACTAAGGACACTAATGCAACGCAAATAAACATTTATCAATAGTCTATAATTGACAACAAGTATAGATCAAAAGTAGAAATTAAAGTCATTAAAATGCATGAAAATTGCAACAATGCATGTATACATTTTTCCACTATTGAAGTTTATCAAAATTTCTGGCTATGCATATGTCAAGCACTCCTATGTTTTCTTAAATATGTTCTTAATCCATGTTTTAAAAACACCTGTTTCTACATTAAATATAATTTGCTTTTAATAAACATAGGTAAAATTAACACTATATTTCATTAAAAATTTGTTTTGGTTAGGATCATGCAGATTTAATTTCTTAATGATTTCTAACAGTACGCAATGGAATTTTTTGTTTTTTAATAATTTATGGGTAATATAACATTTACACTCACATTTAAAGTAGCTTAGCTAAACATGTACATTTTGTTGCAAATTTTGCTCTACATACATAAACATAAAACCTAAAAAGACAGTAAAATTTCTTTCATTATTTTCCCTATTGAGATCCACTTAAGCGTCCAAGTCCGAATTATGCGACTGCAATAAAGTCTATCAATGCAGATAGTGAACTAGTTTTCAACTTCAAAGACATAAGTGAAATAATTAGCCGGATCCTGTTACATATTTTAATTTGCATGCTTTTACACATATACATGTAGAGTGAACGAACTGTCCATCCTAAAAGTAACAAGAAATTTGTTTTGAGGTTTTAAAGAATTAATAAGTCGGCTAACACTGTCATTTTTACTAAAGATAATTTATATTCCAATTAAAACAACAATATGATTTGGTAGAGTAATTAAGGATCCGTCCACATTCTTTACTTCATAAGGGCATATTCCTAACGTCACAAATAAGATCAAAGATCCTCGACTTCTCTAAAAAGTGACTAATGACTTAAAACTTTCACGATATATTTTTACAGTCAACTTTTTAGGTTGTCACAATATCTGGTTTGAAATACATTTATCAAATCTTCCAAAATATAGGAACGTTAGCAACTACATATACTGTACACTTGACGGCCATCTTGAAAACAAGATGGCCGTCGAGTGTGCATGCATAGTTTTGATTATATCGTATAAGCTCGTTCCAATAAAACAATAAAAAAATTGATTAGAAAACTGAATAGCATTTGCTACACCTTAGAAAACACATCTTATTCAGAAATCAGATGTAATTTCCTCACAATTTAATACCAGGGTAGTTATTGCTTATTATGGGTAAAAATCTTTCTTAAACACACTAAAGTGCGATTATATGGATATTACAGGACAGAATGATATGTATAAGCACATTATTTGACCGAGTAAAAGCGAAAAAAAAAAAACCATACTATTTAAAAAGCTATTTCTCATTGAGGGGCAAGCACGAATTGTCCATTAAAATGGTATAATGGAACATCCCCGCCCAAAACGTCTGAGTGGCTAGCCTATATTTTCAACGTCCGAAAAATGTGTACCCTATATATGCAATAGAAGAAATAAGGCTTCCTGCAATATGTCTGGTATGTCAAGGTATTTGGGTCATGTTTATTTTGCCAGCAGGACTACCAAGCCCAATTCTATCTCATATGGTTCATTCGAAAAATACATGTATATGCATACAATTTATGTTCGGAATATAAAATGGCAAAGCATTCAATTGGTGTGGCCTCCTTCTCAGTGTCAATGTCAATGACCCTTGTGACATCACACACTAGATGCTAGAGAATGTTGCCCCTCTGTAGGGGTTTTAGGAATATGGGGGGGGGGGATAAATTCTGTGTGAATTCAGCAACGTAATCGTTGGGTTACTTTCATTTTAATCACATATATTAAAAAAGACTATAAAGTGAGGTCTCACCATTACATAGATTTGTATTTCAGGGATGCAAAGGCTTTAATCTTGCTGAGCATGTATTGATGTTTGAGAGCATAACCAAAATGAAACTGGATTATATTTCGTGTAATTTGGTGGTTACTCTGATAAGTTAAAAAATATATCTATAGATTGTAACACCTGATTCACACCAACGTTGATGTAGAACTGATGTGGATCAAGAAAACTTTTGCGTGTTAATTAACACCGCAGAACTCAGTTAAACTGGTCACATGACCTAGT
>JAQGCC010004811.1:0-12510 GCA_034698905.1 Xestoiulus laeticollis | reverse complement strand
AAATACGCCACTAGGTGGCAGCAGGTACTCGCACGTTGTGTATTCCAAAAAAAATAAAAAGTATTTTAGTTTTTAATATTTTAAAAATTCCCTATAAATGGGAAAATTATGAAATTTTCATCATGCAGTACGTAGCTACAAAAATACTGCATTTTTATTTTTGTATTCCTAACAATCCTAACAAAACTAACAAGTAGTTTTTTTAAAAGTATGTTTTAAAATTTCCCCATAGCAAAACATGCAGTTCAGTTCCCCCTTAAATCCATTTTTGAAACAACATTAAAATTATAGGATAGAAGTTAATTTCAAAAGCCATATGCGAATGGTTGGTGAGTTTTGCTGGATGACTGCAAATGACCTACATACTAATATACACGTACAGTATGTCTTTTTGAATAACCTCATAGACGTCAACCATTATGGAAGTGACTATATACATGTACATGTTTCCGTGGTTTAAGGTGCATGTTACCCCATTTCGTTAAAACCCAAATACCCTAATTGGTCTAATTTATCCTGAATTAATAAAAAGGATACCAGACATATTAAACCACAGTGCATTTAAATTTGCTCAATTTAGCCATAAGCTAATTTGTCCTTTTAGCTCATTGGGCTCGCGATTAATAATTCCAAAGTTGATGCTCATCATATCTATTCTAGCTCATTAATTTGAGAAGGCGCTGGGAGGAAAATTCCAATCCGATGCATGCTGACTTACGACTTCATTTCGCATGGCTTACTCCTATCGGTCAAGTAGTTGGATACATTTACTTTATTCCATCTTTCACACCACTTAAAGATGCACTATCACAATGTCAAATATTACGTCTTGGTATCAAAGCCAGGATAGATTTAAATTTATGACTATGTAAATCAAAATACTCAATGCAATTTAAAACCTTAAAGAACCTCAAAGTCTTTAAAGGTAATCGATTATCGTAAGATAAATTCCTTAATCTCGTCCTAGGATAACGTACTGCAGACATTGTGCAAAACGTCATTGTTATGTGCTTCCATTGCAGCATGAATACAGTCTTTCCCAAAAATCTGGAGCGCTCTCGAAATTAGCCCATAAATCAAGAAATAACAAACGCGATTTACAGATGACTGTTGACTTTTTCTAAATTATAAGTTTAATACATTATCAGTCCACCTTTGGAGAACAAAACTCAAAAACCTAACCCTAGTCGAAATGAAAGTATACCAAGTGCACTACTTTGGAACAACTTGGTATACTTTCGTATACAATTTGTACTTCTATATAAATACATTTTCCTGTAAAGTATACTAGGAAAAGTATACTTGATTTTCAGTTGAAGAAAAAAAAGTATACAATTAAGTATACATTACTTAGTTTTCAGAAAAGTATACTAAGTAGGGCCTATACTGTTAATTTTGACAAGTGAAATCAACATATTGTCATTTGTTCACTATTGACTTTATTTACGACATTATTATAGGGATGTTGCACCATTCTGCATGCAATGATAAAGGCCAAAGGAGAGAATGGAAAACTATGTAATGATTTAGAACAAACACTAAAATATACTTTAGAACAAACATACAATCATTGTAAACTACTTTTTTTCTTGATATAGGCATATGAACAAATTTAGTAGGGTGCTCCAGAATTTTGGCCAAGGCTGTACATGCTTGATTTTGTACTTGATTAAATCTTCATTAACACAATTAACCGGTTTGATTGCATTTATAGAGCTCTTCAGATTAATTCTTTACAAACATTATGTGGTCAAATTTGCCTTTACGAAAATAACAATAAAAGGTACACTTACTTGTCCGAATTTGAATGAAAACAGGCACATTGGACTTGTCTTTGCGGGGGAACTCGTTCAACACGTATAAGAAAAAAAAAATAAAATCGAACCTAGGGTGAAGAGGACACCCATACCCTGCCATTATCTGTTTCCTGGCCACCGCTGATAGAATGACGACTTTTCGACTTGATTACACCAGTAAGTGACATCTGAAATTATAAATACAAAACCCCATTGAATTCTCACGTTTATTTTATACATAATCTTAATTTTAAATACAACTTGTTAATGCTGTTTAATAAAATGTTAGTGAAAAATTGTTTAGGTATTTAGCACTGTGATGTTGTTAGCAAAATGAAACATTCCTTTGCCTTTACAAAAAATTTCATAAAAAGCTCTTGCATGAAAAACATTTATTTCCAGAGTGAAAACGATTTTGGTAAAATTTTGCAAAATATGTAAATAAACGTAAGAATTCAATGGGAAAACCCAAATACACTCGCAAAATCGTATACGAATCACTCAGAAAGTCTAACAAGGATTAATTTATGTTAAATACGTCAATAACAATGACATGCAAAAATTACCAATAATAAAAAAAAGTCTACTTATATATTCAAACACCTTTATTTTTTTGATTTATAATACAATTTCTTTTAATAATAGGATAAATAACCGATAACAGCAATAATTAATAACCATGTATTCCAATTATTAAAAGATGTATTAATATGTCTCGTTAGAATCATACTGCTTTACAAAAAAGCCATCGAACAAATATAGAGCATCACCTTATTGTTATACAATGTATTAATCCAATTCCATAATCATAAGGTAAATTAATATTGACGTGTCACAGTCATTAGTTTTTTTTAAATAATATTCTTAGAAAGAACGAGAATTCATTTCATATTTACAATTAAGTAGATATAGCATGGGAATGCATAAAAGTAGAAATATTATGATGCTGATTATTAATACATCCCTCAAATGAACTACATAGTAATGAAATCATACAATTTAGTCATGGTGAGCTTAACCTTATGCAAAAATTCATTTAACTAATTTCATCTAAATAATTTTCATGGCAATGGCAAGTAGAAAATTATAAACAATGAAATTTGTTAATGTCGATAAAGAAGAAGCTAACCCTGTAATATTTCGATGATGAAGTAAAATTTGAAATAAAAATGTTTGTTAAACTTGAATAAAAACATGTTTGTTAAGCGTAGTTGCATAAAAATTAAATTTGTGTTACTTATTTTCATTAAAAAATTCAATGAAAGCAGGTGTGATCGTTTATAAGTGAAATAAAATAAACTTTTGGATTATCTTGCAAATTTGTGTGTATCATTAGTGTATCATGATATAAAAGAGAACATAATCCTGCAATGTAATAGTGATAAATGCACTTAACAAATAGTAAATTTTAATTAAATGAAGCAAGTCATTTAACCGAAAAGTTATTAATTAATTAAAATTGAAATTAATTGTGTTGTCAAATAATAATGATTTCAGCACAATGCAACAGTGAAGTTTTCTAGTCGATTTTTGGCTATCATTTCTTCGTTATTAAATTACAGGGCTTTTCTTGTTTTATACGATAGAAGAAATCGAATAATTAAACTAAGTGATCATTTTGATAAACTTAATCTAAAAAATTTCAATAAATGATAATAAATAATCTGCTCTGGATGATTTTAGAATGAAAATCTGGATAGACCTTACTTTCTCAAGCATGTGATATAAATTTTCCAAAATTATTTTAAAGATGCTATTGAAAAAGCGAACAAGCAAATTAGGAATTAAATCAAATGATATTACATGTTAACTTTAGGCCCATTTTTAAATGCAATCATACCAGTACATGTATATAGGTTTAAAAAATTATAAAAAAATGAGAAAATTGGGAGATGCAAATTAATGATAACAGGAATGATTTTGGAATTTTAACAATGCTAATAAGTGACTTAAATTTTCCCCCCATGTGATGACATTTGTTCGTAACTTTAATCGATGTGAGCATCCCATGCGGTGTAATATATATCATGTTACTTCATCAAGTGCAAACACGTTCATATTAATGCAATCTGCCCTCCAATGGTAGTGCACGTCTGGAGAGGTGATGTGTACCATTAGACTTTAAAAGCATTATCCAGTTTTTTTTTTGTATCTTCTCAAATCTGGGTTGGATTAGTGTGTTTAGACGTCTCCCTGAAATTTCCATTCCATATTTTTAAAACATTTTCCAACGCGTGATTATTTAGAGTTCTCAGAAATGACGCCAAGACTTATAACTACATCGTTAACAAAATGCAAAAAAAAAATTCTTGAGTCGAAGTAATCTTTTTAGCAGGATTACATGCACGCTTCATAATCCGTCCAATCAGGTTTTGGAACGCAGGCACACAAAATCACCGTAAAAATATGGCCTGGATTTTTTGTACTTTTCTGCCGTATTAGGTTAAATTGTTGAATGCAAAGTCTGAAAATGGGAAACTATTTTTATAATACGTTCACTAAAAAAGAGGATCAAAAGTGGATTCTTAAGCCTCGACTTTAAACACCTTCACCAAAAAATTATTTTAACAAATAAACATCAGATAAAGAACGAATTTTGGTAGAATGAATGAATAGGGTACCCAGTAATGTAGGAATGTCGGATGTAGGTATACATTAATTACATACATTTACATGCAGAAAAATAGGAATAAAAGTTATTATTTACAATGTTGTTTTCATGACTTTATAGGTATCTTTGTGTATTATCTAAATTATAGTCTTCCGTCATAGCCTACATACTGCATGTGCAAATGTTCCTTTTTTTACCCTTTGTTAACCTTAATGTTATGTATGCACAATTTTAAGGGTAAAATAAACATTTCAGTCATTCAAACAATTCAGTTATAATCTAAATTTTAAACCTAATCCAACCAACTTGACTGATAAATTAATGTTGATAATCGATGATTAGTGTAATATAAAAACTATGTTTTAAACGGAATTTTGGAACAAACACTAATAAGTTTGAAATATACATGTAAATACTGTACACACATTTTTCGGTCATATACTGTACAAGTATATAATTTATTGAAAAATCAAATATTTTAAGATAAAAATCTCGCTTATCAATAGAATAGCATATTACACAATTCCAGCAATATATATTTTTTTTAATATTGCATTGACGTCAATTAATGCTAATGGAAACTTTCTAGATTACTCCATGACGTCTAAAGGCCTTCAAACTTCTTCTGACGCTTTTACAAAGATTCCTAAAACTGTTTTCACTCAATAGTCAGCTATTTAATACCTAATGTATTATGGCAGTACGTTAAGAATATTCCGGAAATCCCATAAATCCCCACTAAGTTGTATCCACTGGGCAGCTATCCAAAGAGGCTTGATTCTAAAAGGCTACTATCGTGGTTGTCGTATGCATGACTTTACATGCTAAAAGTACTGCTTACAAATTCGTGTTTTATCGCATTTTTCATTTGAATAACGGTTTTGGCATTTAGTTTGACGGCGGAAATCCTCGAAATGCTTTCCATGCAGCTAGTAGATGACACATCTCATTTGCATCCAATAGTAAAGGTCAATAATAGAAAAAAAAATCGTGCCTATCTATGCATAGGCGAGATTAAAGTTTGTAGAAATGCACGTATATGAAAACAAACGACAGCTGCTTTTAAAGCAGACGTGGAAAAATATTGTAACAAATAGCTATAGGTCTACAGGATAACTTTTACTATTGCGTATTGGAATCGGAAATGTGAGTTTGCTGGCACGGAAAATGCAGCTGGCTATAAAAATAATCCAAGGAAACCGACATGTTTCTGCTGAAGTAGCAGTATATTATTTCTACTCGAAATCGTTAGGCAAGCATACTTGCGAGATAAGTTAAATATTCGGTTTTCTGCTGAAATGCACGTATAAACGCCATTTCATTGTCGTTTTTCTATCGACTTTTTGCTAAATGTCAAAGTGGTACGTTTGCCCCTAGAGTTATTTGTATCTTCCCTATGGGATATACTGTAGTTCCATTACTATTTTTTTTTCTTGCTTAATTTCACATTTCAGTTAAAAGGTATAGCAAGAAGCCATTTTTAGCTTAATCTTCTTTTGGCTTCGAAGAAGCAATGGAATTTCGGTCATTGCCAAATGAGGTTAATCCCATCTTTTTCTCTTTAGTCTAACTTGAAAAATCTAAGCTTGTTTTCGGTTTATTGAATCAATAACTCTAACTCGATTTAATGTGAGCTTAAGATTAAATACCCTAAATGAGATATCAATCATAAAAAAAACGACACTGTGTTGATGGAAGCAGTGTCAATTGATAAATGTCGTTAGTATGTTAAAACTCATTAGCCTCTGGAGCAAGCCCTATACCTGTAGTGTAAATTTTCAAAAGTCATTTTCTCAATAACTAATAAAAATAAATATTTAAAAAGCCTAATTTCAAAATACATTTATTTACAAACTTACTGGAAAAAAAACTTTTTAAAATAATTTTTTTTAATGAATATTTTTATAATGTATTTTCATTTGTTATGGAGAAAATGGCTTTTGAAATTTAACATTGTAGGTGTATATATAGGGCTTGCTCAAAATGGTGAATGTGCCTTAACAACAAAATTTTGAAAATAGGACAATATCATATTTGTGTGGTCACTGTGGTGCTATCAGCGTTGTTGACAAATTCAAATAAGATTTTACTGTTAAGTATGAATTGTGTAAAATATTCGAAAATTGAAATGTTATAGCTAACCTATAGGAACCATGTAAATAGCTGCATATGTACTACTGGTGTAAATTTTACCTCTGATTTCATATTTTAAAAATTCTACCCGTCATTTTAATATTCAACTTTTTCAATTTATTGAATACGGTACTAATTAACTTAACAAAATTTAATCTATTTAAAATTTAAACAAAGTTCTCACAAATATGGAATTAAAATTTGTTACACATCGATGTATAGAAATTAAATGAAACTTTGTTTTTTTTGTTCATTATCAAGTGACTTATGGCATACATGTATACGAGTATACCCTGTATTTCCTTTCCTCATTGATTAAATGCGTCTAGAAATTAGTCTACTTTCATAGGGGGGGAAAAATCCTGACATCTTAGTTTGCTAGATCTTGCTACTTAATTGTGAGGCAAATTGTGAATTGCCTTAGAAGTGACAGTGATGTTGCTAAATTGCCTATACGTGTATTTTGTATTAAATTAATTAGTCTAATAAGATCCTGCGCTGACTATATTATTTTTATAGAACTAAATTGTGTATACCTTTGCTTTCCTTGCTTCCATTCGTGATTTATAGTAGAATTCCAATAGTGCCACAATCATAGCCACCACCAAACCACCAAGAAGAATGTAGAAAATGCCAGCGACGTTGCTCAACGTTAGCCCACTTCTGGATGATTCCTAATGGAAAAATGTTAGGGTCAAATTAACGAACAACGATTAATCATGTTAAGGTCGAGGAAACTCGGTTTTGAGCAACATGAAAACCACAAATAACCTCAATGATGGATTGGATGGAATACAACTTCTACGCAATATTAAAATTTAGATTAATACTCTGGATAATTAATCGCACCGAGTAAGTCATGATTGAAATGTTAAGAGCCATGATGGGATTGAAGCTGATGCACAATTGCTGCAATTATCTCTGGCCATGTGTCATGTCTAGCCAATGCATTTTCAAAGTAAAGATGTTTAGCGTTTATCTGTCATATAGTGACAAATATCTTTTGGCAATGTGACGTCAGTAAGTTACGTGAACAAAGAATTGGATTTAGTCCAAATCTATAGTGGGTGATGATAATTCGGTTTAACGCAGCGCACCACAAAACCAAGTACGTACAGTAAATATTTCCTATGCTTTTTTAATGAATCTTAGAGTAGTTCATGTTACCAATATTACCTCAAGTTCAAAAAATGAAAACAATGAAATAATGACATTAATTTTTTCTAGACTTAATAGTACCTTGCTTTCTGTCTTTTGGCATTCACTTCGATCATACCACCATCGATTTTCTAATTTTGCTAATTCGCCATTTTCCTTTAAATCTAAGACGGCGAAATTTAGGTCATCTCTGAAACAAAAATTAAGAAAACATCCTTATAAGAAACGTTATTAAAGGTCAAAGGTATGGTACAGTGTAGAATGCGCTCAATTGTGCTTTGTGCATGACGTTATAGGCCTACTGATACATGTAGTACCTTTCAGAAAATATGGTAAGACATGCTTTTTATTTGGCAAAACATAATGTATGCTATATAAATCAAAATAGCTTATTATTATACAGGGTGGTCCAAAAGTAAGTGCCACCCCACTTTTTTTCTATAATATATTATTCCTCTTCATCTCCAATACAAAGCCATAATTTTTCTTTAATAAAATTCTCTTTAATAACAGCAACGTTTCGGACGCAAAAGTCCTTTTTCAGGCTCCCCTCATTACATACACTACAATTAAAACTTGATACATTAACATCACAATATTGAAAAACCTGTGTACATTTTCAAAAGATCTTAAACCGCTAAAAATTCATCACCAAAATAATACAAAACATATTACCGTATAAAATGGAGATATCTTGTTAAAATACAAAATAAAAATCCATGCCATGTCAATTGATGCATTTTCTATTTCTTTTAAACTTATTAAATCTGATTTCAAAAAGAATTAAAAGCTCCATAATAATTGCCAACATTCTTCACCACAAATATGGAATCACAACTAAGTCATACAGCAAAATGAAATCAAAAAAATAAATGAAATAATAGCTTGCAATGAATTGTGGGTCCATTTACAAAGTCCATTACATTTTAAGCCCTATTGAAATTATGTCATACCAAAATATGTAAAATTAATTATGCAAATTTTAATATTCAATCTTAATTAGGTCATACATAAAAATGTATAAATTAATTATTAATTTGGAAATTCTTTTATTTTGTTTTGACGTTTTATCCCTAACTTCAAAAAGGAAGGAATATACGCCTCAGGAATTGTACCTATGTCTTTTGCCAAGTTTATGGTATTTGTATTAGTAAGTATGTTAAAGTTTTCTTCAATGATAAGCCCCTGCTTCCTTTGTCGAAGTCTAATATTTTTGGGTTTTCTAAATTAAATGTGTGGCCTGGATTGTCATTTATGTGTTTTGCCATTGCATGCGAATTTATCTCTAAACGTTTTATTTTTTTTCTTAAATCTTAAAGTTAAGAACATTATGTTAATGCAAATACATGTAAACACGAAGTCATTCGTTCTCTTCTACTAATGATGTTAGATTTTATCTACTACCATTTTTTTCACGGAAACCCAAAGAAGATAATGGTCTATTTGCATAAAATCTACTCTTTTAGTCTTCATTGGCCATTATTTAATGATGTTACAATGTTTTTAAGAAAAGTGGGAAGTGCAAAAGTTATAATTTATATTTGTAAGAAAAATTGATCATACTAGGTAAAATCTACCATATAATAAGTGGATAGAGCACCCATGATTTCGTTTGTTTTGTTGATATTTAACCTTGGCCTATTTCTGCACACGAAGGCTAAAACACCAACGCCAGGGAAAGAGCCTCCTTCACCTCACTGGGAATTTTGCCTACGAATTTTTGCCTGGGAATTTGTCGTATCTAACCACACAAAACAGAATTTTCACAGCTATTACGATTAAGAAATAAATTGAGTTGTCACTGACTTTTGAACCACCGTATGTACATGTATGTATTTTGACATGTAGTTTTATTAGATCATTAGGCGAACATCAAACATGTAAACAAAATAAATTACAAGGTCTGATTTTAAATGTAATGCATTCTCGATGCAGTTGTTATTGTTCATATTGACTATCGATGCAGATGATGTCACAACAACGAGAATGGCGTGAATAGATTTTGAAAAAAGTGTCTTCTGGGGCATGTTTTAGTTTCATGAAAAAAGTGTAAAACACAGTAGGGGTAAAGTGGATGAATGGAAGTTCAACGTTAGCACAACTGACATTGGCAAGATTGATGATTATGCAAATTATAATTAATGACGTCGAATTGTGGTTAACAATGCTATTTGAAGATGGTAGACGAGTAGTAGTCTATCCGTCATCTCTATTATTTTTTACCTAATGACAGGTAGGAAAACTGCATCTCCAAATTATGTTTAACTTCAAAGATGCATTAAAACTGTTATTCTGGGAGCCTCATATTTTATTCATAAGAAGGGACCATATAAAACGGGGCCCACGTAATTAAATATTCCACATCATCCTAATATAATAATAATAAACCACGAAAAATCTCTATCAGAACGAAAAGAGGGATGAATTTTTAACATAGTGTTATAATGCATCTGTTCATCAGCTTTATAAGCCCTATAAAACTGAAATGAAAAACATTTTTGAGACATGATCTATATAGAACCGAAACCAACAACAGGGGCAAAAACCCAAAACAAAAATTAGAAAGTTAATGACTTCAAAGTTCCTTTTTTTTTACATTCAGCAATGAATAAAAATAAACAGAATATAGGCAAAGCACTTAAGCACAAGTATTCGCAAACTATAGTATTTAAACAAATATATAAATATCTATAAAAACACTTACCTTAGAGGTGATCCTAAAGGCGTTGCAATTCCGTATCCTTTGGCGTCTAAGTTTCGCCCAACTTTCATAGTGTCACATGGCTGTCTCTCGTTAACATAATCATTTTTTGTTGATTCGAGCAAAAGAGCATATTTTCCTTTAGAATTGCGCACTCTTTCAATCCCAAGATTGTATGTTGGCACAAAAACATGACTTTTGCTGTTCATGAATTCCCACATTCTTGCATAAACAGCAATTTTTGAGTTCTGGAAACAAGAAAAAAATGCAGTATAAACGTCTGTTAGTTCGAACATCTTGAAATGGTGTATGAGATGTTTCTTTAGATATTAATTTTCTCTAAAATGAACCCCGATTGTAAAAAAATGGTTTATTCGTTTAAAAATAAATGCATTAATCAGTGACTTAACTATACAGTAAAACCTGGGAAAGTGATTGCCTTTGCATAGTGAGAATTTTTGATCAATTGGCTTTAGTGCATATTTTCCTTTATAAAAGATGTCAGTAAAGTGACCATCTGTCTAACATGTAAAGTGACCAGGGTACGTCATCTCTTTTCCAATTTTTTTCATTGACAAAAATTAATGCACCAATTACCAACATTTTCAAAAAATTTGGACTTGGAAATTCCTTTAAGTGGAAAAGGGAAAATCCCCTAAAGGGGAGTGACATAAGTCATCTTGCTTCCTGTTTTAAAAAACTTCTCATACTACTCAGCCAATCACATTAAAGCAAATAGACTATGTAAATATATTTTACATATACAAATATGAGGCGTTTGTACAGTGTATGAATAATGTCTCTATGTCATTCAATTCATTCTTTAAATTACTGCAAGTTTTTGGAAAATATTTCAAAAAATGGCACCCGATTCATCAAAATTTACAAAGCACTTCGCTTAAAGGAGAACACATGGTAAAACTGATAATTTTTTATATCATTCGCATTCTTTGTAAATATACATGTATAAGCTTAATCAACTTTGCCATTTTTTGGGTGATCAATTTTAACAGGTTTTATTGTATATGATGCAAGAATTGATTACATACAAATTGTACATTGTCTTACAAAAGTTGATTCCATTAAACTACACGATTCCCTAATTTAATAATAATTTTTTTTTCAGAAATGTCCCAAGTTCTTATAAGTGGGCACGTTAGCAGTTATAAAGAAAAGATTTCGCAAAAATACCAACTTGCAAATCGATATTAGTAATTCTGTTATCTCGCAATTACAAGTAAATGGTTGAGTTAAGATGTCTCTACAAAAAATCTCTATTGTTACATAAATGTACTTAATTGCGCCCATTGTCGGTCATTGGCCCAACAGAACAAAGCAGAATGGGGCAAATTTCACCTTCGTTAGTCCATAAATGGTTAATTCATTGTTTCATTTAAGATGTTGTTTCTGACCATTCGTTACTGCGGTCGAACAAAGACGTTGCATTCTATTGCTGCATTAGATGATTTCAGCAACAACATTCATCGTATAATGTTCGTGTTCCCTTAGCCCTGCAATAATACCCTATATAAAAACACGGAAAAAAAGCCAACTTACTCTAAAAAATTCCTGCGTTGATCCCTGTCTTATCGTCCCATACTCTACTTCAGTTTGCCTTGACAAATCATCGGCTGAGTTGATGGGACTAACCATCCGTTCAACAGTGAGAAAGGCGGCTAAATTAGCTGTATATGATGATATGATAATCAACGTAAAAAACCACCAAACGCTGCCTACAATACGACCAGAAAGAGACCTATAGGGAGAAAAAAAAAAGTTGAGAAGACATAAGAGACGACAAAAATCAATATTTTCAAGCAGAAAAACAGTCCATTGAAAATAGAAAAATAAATTTGAGTTTCTATGATAATTTTATTAGGTCAACAAGACTCGAAGTACTCTAAAGTTGATAAATTATGAATCCTTTAGGAATCCATAGAGCTATACTATAGCCGAAGTGCAAACAAGAATGCATTTTGAAGACCCTCAAAGGCATTACAATGCTTCGCAATTTCAAAAAAAAATCGATAAATGTTTAGTTGTATAGAATTTTCCAATTACTGTCTTGTTTAAAAGTTCAAAGTAATTTATTTAGTAAAACAATAATACTT
>JAQGCC010004810.1:0-12510 GCA_034698905.1 Xestoiulus laeticollis | reverse complement strand
AGCCGCTTGACGGCGCCACTGGCGCCACTTTGGCCCACACAAAAAACGAAGACGGCCTACTGGTTCACCCATATACTATTGGTACGTGTTCAGTCAAATTTTATCGTGTTGGAAAGTCTAAAAAAACAAGGCAAATTTATTTAATCTATTATCTTAGGCTGTAGTTATATTATATAATTTTTTAAAACCTTATTTTAATTTTTTTTTTTTCATTTAAAATCGACAAATATCGGCACTGAAATCAATACTTATTCATCGTTAGTAGTGCAAAAAGCGCATGCCTAGTTCCCCACTATACGACGCCATCTTGGGATGCTAAATTGGCTTATGGCGACCAATAGTAGAGGTATCATAGTAATACCTCAATGGTCTGAACCCGGGGTTCCTCTACCCTTATTATCTACCCTATTACTATCGTAGTAACGATTCATGATTAGTATAAAACTAACCGAGCTCTTTGGCTCATGGGTTATTGAGAACAATGGTGTCCACCATTCTTTATTTTTTACGATATTGGAGGAGTCTCAAAATTCCCATTTTAAGTAAGTCTCGGTAGGATAACGTGACAGCCAAGAAACATTTCAATCACTGTTTTGGTCATGCCATCTCGTTTGTGTGCTTTCGAAAGTCTCGTTGCCGTCTTGGCAGCATTCGAGAGTGATGGACTAGCGGCAGGATAAGTAATGCCAGCCAGGGATGCAGAAATTGGAGGGCTGAAGTGTCTGTCTGTCCCCCACCATCTCCGCACTGACTCTTGTCACAGGTAATGGTTCGAACAAATACGTTTGAGTGGCACTTAAATGTAAACGAATCCTGGGGTGGGCAAAACGGTGCTCGCTTATCATCAATACTGATTCATCGGAGACTGAAGCAAGAGTGGCAAGACGACGCTTGTCAGCCATTTCCTCCTCAGTGCCGAATCTATACCCGAAAAAAACATTTTTCTCCCATGGCTTTTTTTGCATTTTTTGTCAAGGCAAAACCTGCATAGACACGTTTTGTAACACTAACTCTTGCGTCTTTTTCTTCCGATCCAAGAAGCCCATGATGTACGGCCAGTTCTCTGGGAACCAGTGTTCACTCGCATTTTCTGACAGTTACTGTGTACTTCAATTGCGGCCCAGCGTTTTCAAATAAAATTGGATAGCTTTTCACTTTTTCTTCCTATTACATAATGTAAAAGGTTCCCATTGAACAATGTAAAAAAAAATATATGAAATGCCTATGGGCAAGTCGTGCCAGCTGCTTGATTTGTTCAATGGTCCGTGGCATGTCTATTTTAGATAGAGACCCATTCTTTCGCTTCTCTTCTTGATGGGCTTCGAGCGAGTCAAAAAATGCATTGAGCATTTAATAGACGTCACTAAAGTCTGTTTTATTAAATTTACTGCTACACGATCTTCGGGGATTGTAAACTTGCCGATGAAAAACCTTTTCTTCAGACTTCTTTCAATTCTTTCTAAGAATTGTGAAACCTCCTAGCTGCGAGGATCTTTTGTGAGGTTTTAGGTATCGATACATGCCACCCTTGTTTGAGTTTTTTTAAAAAAAATATAAACACGTGTTGGGATACTCAAGTTATGGCATTTGAACATTGTGCCAGAAATGGATTTTTATCAAAATTTTGAAGATCAGCATGTACAACATTGTAACCCTTTGATAACCGCCTTGTTTTTGAAAACCCTGGAAAAGTTTTTATACTACATGTAGGTGTTTTAATGTGCTAGGTGGTACTAGATCTATGCCTAAGTTTACTAGCATTAACACATTAAAAAGACCATTATTTTCATGAAGAAGTTTTATATTTTGTTGATATTGATATAATGTACATGTAGTTTGTTTTACATACCGCATACTCTTATTCTTAAAAAAATCTTGCACTTTGAACCCTGCCACATGGCATGTTATATGCTGACTGCGGGGTAATGCATTGAATTGAATTGAACATTTGAATCTTGTATTCTTTTTGCTAAAATAATGAAACTTACAATGAAAAACAGTTTTATTAAGTTCATTAATAGTTTAATTCAAATATTAGATAAGAATATAACTCGTGCTTAAAAACGTTTAGGATCAAATACATGTAGACAAATATGAAGCAAAAATAAAACACAATGACAAAATGTATGAAAAAATGTGGCAAATTGGATTAATTTTGACTTTGTTGAATATTCATCATTGGAACATCTTCACAATCATAACCTCTTCAAGAAAGCTTTTATTTTTCCATACATAACGTTAAGGGCAATAAATATAAACAAGTATGGTTGACAACTACCTGCAATTTGTAAGAAAAACCAACTATTAAAATCTTCATTTTGATGTTTTTAAACTCTTGGAATATCACATAGATCCCTGAAACCCAAGAAAAACCATTTTGGCAACAAAATGTGTGCATCGTTATTGTGATTATATTGCCATATGGCTGAAAATATTAACAATGGAATCAAGTTTCCATTTCTTTAAAAAATTAATCCCTTTGTAAATCTATTTTCAATAAACATATGTTATCTCATATTTATGGGGAAAAAAAAGCTTCATAAGAATAGCCAAAGTCTCGCCAAAGTTGAAAACATCGTCTATAAAATCGTCATGTCTGTATTTCAGACTGGGTCAATATCTCGTAGACTGAACACAAACTTTATAGATTATTTATAAACTGTCTGAAATTCAATTGGTAAAATAAGTGAATAACATTTTCAAATGAATGTTGCCTCAAAAGTTTGCAAGAACTTTACAACACATGCTTATGGTGGAAGGGGGGGAAGGTGACTTCTTCGAAAGTTTAGCATGCCCTTAACATGTTACCTGGCAGGCAACGTGATCTTAGATTAAGCATTCGCTTAATTTATGACAAAACACTGCCTCTGCTACATTTTTGCACAAATCATTCTTTGCCAGTCATGACAAATTTGATAAATTTGAATACAAGAATGTTCAGAGCCAAGGATTCCATAGTTGGTGTTAAATAGAAGAATGTAAATTGAAGCTCATAGTAGCATGAAGTTGTTTTGGGAACAAGAGCAAAGGGCGGCATAATTAAAGAAGCAAAAGAGGTTAAATGCAACGAAGCGTTGAAAAGCCCTTAATGATCGTGCCAATTTCATTTGAATTGTAATCTACATATCCCCTTATCAATCACATTCCTAGGTTTTCCTCATTTTGGATGCTTATGGGGAACTCATATTTTTAATTTATTCGATAACTTATGCACCAGTGACCATGCCATCGATGCAAACTGACCACTTGAAACGAGAATGTTCATTAACTCAGCTTTTGTTAAATGTAATTCCAAGATTTTTGAGGTTGACTAGGCTTTGAAAAAGGGGGTGGTATATAGTATTAGGAGCTTTTGCATCTATAATAAAACTCTTTAAATGCTAAGTTGGTATAATGAAGGGAGCGATTTAATTAAGTGTATAATTATAGGATTTTATCATTTTCTGATGTGGTTACGTGTTTTTAGGGAAAATACACCCTTTTATTCTCCCTTCTCAATTCTGTTCAAAACAAAACGAAGGTCCAATTAAATTCTCCGATATGTGAAATTAGCGATGTCATGGCAGCTACTTTTCAATTACACAAAATTCAATAATGGGCTCGTTTGGACTTAACGTTTTCCGTCATATTAGAGCTTGTAATTAGCAATAATTTGCATTCAAAGCTTTTGCTGCCCTGTTTGCCTTTCACGAATTTACTTCATCTTTAATTCACGAAGATTAAGGAGGCCAAAAGGTGATCTCTTCAAGAAGTTTAATGTGGGCTTATTACTGTTTCCAATTTAACATCACTTGTCCATCATTTCCATTCCAGTCTTTCATGGATTGACGAGGACTTTCTAACTTTTCTTGCAACTTCAGATGAAGTACATGCAATAAGGAGGTATAGGGTTCTTAAAGAGCTGGGAAATCTGAAATTGTCAGAAAAATAGTATAGATCTGGGCTAGTCAGTGTAATTTCTTTCAGGGGAATTTCCTTTTTTTATAATTTATTCAGTAGTTAAAACATCATTAGTAAATACAAATTGACACGTTTTTCAGACGTTTATAATCAAAAACGAATTTTTGTCTGCTATACAACTAGGACTACTTAATGAGACGCTAACTTTCGCTAACTAATGATTCGCTAACTTCCTCATTAAAACTTATTTTAATTATTGCGCGCTAATTCAGATATGACAAAAAACATTTAATAGCAGTCGCAGCTTCTTTGAGCAACACAACAAATTGTCAGGCATAATACCATATTTTGAATTTGCATTCGTTAGAATTTTCAAGAAAAATTGTTTTAAAAACTGGATGTATTAAAAATTTCACATCTGTGGGAGAGCATTTTTTGCCGAATTAAAATTTTCGATTCATTTTTCAGAAACTTTGAGAAAGTATTCTGCTGATGAAGAAGCATGCATCCGAGACTATGACCATGCATAAAAGTCTTTCTACTAATTAATTTCTAATTGTAACTTGCCAGTTTCTTGTTAATTTGTTTCCCAGTAAAGAAAAGCAGGCAATTCTACTAAATTCTGGTGAAATAGCTTTGTTTTTCCAAAAAAAAACATTGTCAGTTTCTGTAAAGACTCTGCTACGTCTTTTCTTAACGGATTAACCATTTTTAGATAAATTGAATCCGATGCAGGCAACCATTCCCCCGAGTAAGCCAAGATCTGTCTATTCATTTGAATAAAAAGTCGAGCGAAAAACGATAATTGTTTACGATGTTCAGTGGATCCATTCTTGGAATTTGTGTTGGCTTAGTTTAAGTTAAGCTTAAAACATTTCGTTTGAAAAAAAAGACGTCGTGCCAAGTGCATTTTGTTAATCGAGTTTTGTAGGTAACGGCCGTTCGTGCAACCATAGATACTAGGAAAATAGGATTACTTTAAATAATTAGGAAATTAGATTTACTGCCAGCACTATACTCTTAGACTGTGGGATTTAACGCTGTGATAAATGTACGAGACAACTGATCCGAGGCTTAATTTCTTCAGCGACATAAAAGATTCGATCCGATTAAATTTCCCTATACAACTCACGCTCAGTTTAAAAGACGAAAAACTCTTGATTTAGTCGTATGAAAACTAGAATAACAATTCTGTTTGTGGAGATTTTCAAAATACTAATATGGCTGATTTCGTTTAAGGACACTATATGTAGGGGAGAGTGAGGCAAATTTGAACATTAACTTTTTCGTTAAAATGAATTCCAAATGTGTGACTATGTGGCAGCATTAAAACTACATATTAGGATGTAGTTTCAAGTTGGTGGAAGGCCTGCACATAAAGTTATGCTGGATTTCATGTTTTATGACAGGTAAAGTAATTTTTCAATATGAAGTTCGCAATATTTTACAGGTGCTCAATTTCTAACAAGGATTTGTTACAATGCTACCTTTATTTAGTTCATTGCATGGCCTATTTTATGGATAGGTTTTCATTTAAGATATATGTATTCCACTTGGTCATTTAAAGGGATAAGCCTTGTGATGCAATATGGGACACTTTTAAACAAAATGACTGGGGCACATTTAAATGTGTCAATTGCCTATCTATATTTGTTTTAATTTAGTTTAGCATAAATTAAACAATCAAATAGTTTAAATATGTTCAAATTTGTACATGTATATATACTGATCGTGATGGCCTGTTTTTTCAGAATAGCCTAGCTATGGTGCGATTGTACAAATCCAAAAAGCTTTGGTCTTAAGCTAGACAAATACAAAGTCCGTTAAAATATGTTTAAATTTGTGCTTAATAGACATGTTTCAATAAACAATGTGTTCAAATATGTTAAGATATTTATTTGTCTGTTTTTAATTAAAATTAGTGTAACTTTTCAAATCTGCCCCATCACTGTTCAAATCTGTCCCATCATGGGGCTGATTTGAACAATTTTGTTCAAAAAATGTTCAAATGATTTAAAACACTGTATCAATTCAATTCAGATTCTTGCAAAAAATTGGGAATAGATAAACACATGAACTAACCGAATATAGTGTTGGAAATTAAAAGAAACACAATTAAACAGCTGGGAAAAAAAATTAAAAAAATGTTCAAATGTGCCCCACTCTCCTCTATACTTTTATAAAAAAAAATTATTTTAAGAATAGCCTATATTTTAGAATTTTTTACACTTGTAGCCAATTCTATTTCTGGAATTTTTCATGGTTTCAAGAACCGTAGCCTAATAGAAAAAAGAAATTAACAGGGGATTAGAAAGCTTATTTGTGAACCACTGGTATTTGTCTTTTCTTCCATGAATCTTTGATGTTTATGCGAGTTTTATATGTATGGAATAAGTGTGGCTTAGCTTGCTGAAATGTAAACAGATGCCGAACGATTTGTCTTGATCTTTCCTAGAGGCGAATTTGGTTTTTTCCTCATTTTTCATGCATTTTCTTCCCTTCGTTGCACGAATAATGCGCATGCATAAAACATTAAAGTTGCAAAAATATGGCCAAAAAGGTGACAACGAAACTGTTTTCCGTCCTTCAGAAGCGTACTATAGGCAATTGCATGGTACTGGTATACAATATTAACAAATATATTTCAATGTCCATGCAGTGACTGATAAACTAATAATCCATTCAAACGTTGCTAAACCAGTCAACATGTAATATCTACTTGTAGATATTGCGGAAATGTTCTCAATCATCTCAATTCATGTGAAAAAAAAAATATTTTCTGGCTATTGCAATTTATTTTCTTGTAATCTTTAATATGATGTACATGTATATACATTATAAGCTGTATATAGAAGGTACCCATATACATAGAATTGTCAGGGAACTTGAATATACTTTCAATAATTATCTGGGTAAGCAAGTTAATTTTGTAAATTGCAATTTGTTTTCACATGGCCAGTTACAGTATACGAGCCAGCAAATCAAGATATGGCACACTCAGCCCTGCATTTATAGAAAAGGGAAATTCCCCTTTTATCCTAATTTAACATCATTAGTAAATAAAAATTAACGTGCTGTATTTAATTATGAGTTTTAATTCAGATCAGAAAAAGAAACAAACTTTTTAATAGCATAAAATGATATCAAGATAGACATTTGCACAGTTGCTTATTTGCATATATACAATTTTTAAAATTGGAAAAGTCGGGGTAGTTTAAAATGCAATTTCTGTGGGAACCCTAGCTATATAAGATTCAATTCCACCTTTACATCTTCTTTAAGGTTTCAAGATATTTTATCCAATCTGTACGTTGAACCGAATTGAAATTAGTTTCATTTCGCTAACAAATTTTCAATGTTTATCGAGTTTCGATTAATTTGTTGCTTATAGGCTAATTTACGTTGGGTTTTGTGTTCAGGAGCGAATTGTGTTCGCCTTATGTGTTTACAGAAAGTTAATTTTTAATTTATATTCCTTTATATTGAAGCGAATGCAAACAAACGCAAACCCTAAATTTAGATTACAGACTAATTGCTCTCTGCAATTATTTTTATTATAGGGATCTTCATGGTAGCGAATTGATGGTGTTTGCTGTCGAATTGCCAGCAGCATTACTATAAAAACCAAAAAAAGCGTAATTAAGCCAAATGCATTTTATACGAATTCAGTATTTTTCTTACCCTAAATTGCATTTCGTTGCATGCTGCATTGGGTCTTGTTTGCCAAAGCATAAAAAGCAGGCAATAAACATTAAGAGTATACATTTACTTAAAAAGTTTTTTTTTTATCTTTCCTATTTATATAAATTGGAAATCATTTTAATTAAGTCGTGTTGATGTACACTTGGTCTCAGTTTACGTTTTATTATTTCGGAAGACTGCTAATGACTAATTTGATTAATCTTTTTTTTCTTCTGGTCGATCAAGTGTATATAACTGAAATTCAAATTTTCTAAGCTTATTTGGAGAGAAAATACGCTTCTAGGGACTATCTAGTATAATATGCCAATTTTTTGGGGATTTTCTTGGCTCTTCACTTTGATAGTGTGGCGTTTTATAGAGCTTCGTTTTCTGAATTCAGGTCGATTTTCATAGTTTTTCTGGTGAGGATGATAGCAAAAGAAATCTTCCCCGGGGGATTCTGTTCATTGCTTGCACAGCATTTAAATCGAGTTAGTAAAAGAAATGATTGAAATGAGAATCTTTCGCTTAGATTTTATTCTAGGATCCGATGGCTTTTATAAGCCAAAAGCAAAAAAAGAGGATTGAAATTCAATGAAATCGAACGATTATCCGTCTTTTAAAGTAAGAAATCGTCTTAAAAATAGGAGGATGAAAGACTAGAAGGACAATGGAATACATCTCATTCGCATTTAGAGATTATTTTTTTTAAAATGTTGTATTTGTGAAACCCATCATTGTGGACGTCACTGTTAATCAGATCTAAATCCATATTATATCTAAAATTCGATTGCCATAGCTATAGACCTGCAGGGAAACTTAATATGTAATTTGGAATTGTCAGGGAAATTGGATAGATCTGCACTAGTCAGGGAATAGCGATTGATTTTGTGAAAGTTAGGTTAATTTAACATGGCTATATTTGCTTTCACATAGCCAATTATATATAATGTATACGAGATATCACAAAAGTCAAGATATGACGCTCGAGCAGCCAACACTGCATCTTTCTATGAAAATGGGGAATTCCCCATTAAATTCATTTAAACATTTTACGTTTTTAAATAATAAACGTAATATTGACATTAGGGAAGTTGAAAATTTCATCTCTTCACAGCAAATGGGTAAATTGCAAACAGTTTCTATTAGTTGTATAAAAAAGACTTCACATTGGGTAAATGGCGTCAAAGAAAGTGCTTTTACATTGGTCCATCGCCTCCTCCACCTCCCTATTTTTTATTCTTAGCTAAATTTGCCGAATCATCCAATTCATCTCAGCATTACATTTTCACTCATTAGCATTCCTTTGTCTTGACCAAATTGAAGTGTCTTAGTCGCCACTCACCTCCTCAGCACGTATAATAATTACTGACCAAGGTGGTCAAACTTGAAATTTAAAACAAGCGAAGAGGACCTTATCTCAGTTTTCAGCAAAATGTTTTTTTTTTTTAAAGAAAACGTGAGCTCTATTCGTGTGAGATACTAATTAAACGGGATGCCCTAGCTCAAAACAAATCAGGCCATTGAAAAAGCAAACCAAAAAATGATTTTTAACTTTAGGAAATAGCGCCTGCATCTAGCTGAAATATCAAAGTGCGTCTTGAAATGTCACGCATGACCCAATGGCAAATGTAGACGTCAAATGTAACATTCTTAGCATAATAAAGGATGAATGACTTGACGTTTAAGGATGATGACTAATTTTCCCAAGAAACTCATCTCAAAAATAAATTATGCATTTATTAAATTGGATACAGACTTTTCCTGACCATATTCCACGTTTTCCATGTCTGTGGGAAGTTTAGGTGGGTACCTAAATTGCATGATTTGCATATAAGTTACATACACATGTATGTTTAATCGCCAAGACATAATATACTGTATATATTCTCGGACATTAAGAGTTTTAAACCACTATAATTAAATTTGAATTCTCAATGCATAGTGCAAAGGGCCAAATGCTGTATACATGTATAGTCACCAAACATTTGCATAACGCATTGTGTATACAGTATACAGTATGTGTATAATTTTTTCTAGTAGGATACCTTGCATTTTGTGGTACTAACCAGAATTTTGACAAAATCTTGTAAGGTGTTTATTGTAAGTTAATATGAAATTCTATTCGTGGCCTACAATTAAGTGTCATTTTTGGTGCAACAGCAGTTCGCTAGGATCACGTACGTTTCGAAGGCATAAGTTAATGGCTTTTTTAAACGGCATTCTTGGCCAAACTTAATTAAAAATTCTTCTCAGCTCGCACTAAAATAAATGCTATCGTAACGCGTTGGCACTCTTGCGACGCTAAACGAACAATTTTAAGGGAGATTTTGGGTCAGGGTCCTCCTTATTTTATTAATTAATACAAGGAGTTGATAAATTAACTCCCGTCTAATATCAAAACCAGAAATGACACTTTAAGGTGGCTTCTTTCCGAGAATAACTGCTGGTTGCACCATTTTCACTTTAATTATTGGTACGATATGCCATCTAATTAAATATATTTTATACATGTATAATGATAGCTATTAGGAGTTCCTAAGACTAAGACACTCTTCTTCAGAAATAATCTTTGTTGAACTATTTTTTGAATAGCCCTTTATTAAAAACTATTTGACTATTTAATTGTTTTTTTGTTTGTTTTTGGTCCTCATTTTTAAAATCATGCTTTTGCTTTTACAAATATCAGATATTTAGTCTTCTGAAAAAAAAAAATTCAGCTTTATATTTATCTACACACATTTTAGTTTAGGTAAGACACTATAGTATTCTTAATTAAGAATAGGACATTTTTGAATGCTTTTTCCCATACAATTTTTAATAGTCAAGAAATTTTCAAGCACACTCCTTTGCAATTATGTCATAAGATATATGATTAACATACTTTTTAGCAACTATACAAACATGAAATTTAATATTAAGGCATGTTCATAATTGTTAAAAGTGTCTTAAGACAATTTAAGATAACCCATTGACGACATAGCCATTATAACCACTAGAACTTTACATTTTCCAATAGCATTGAGAACCCCAAACACATCAAATATTCTAATGTGATTTTTGAAATGCATTGATACGGTGCATGCTCATATGAGATGCATGGGAAAATGGCTTGTTTTCATTGTTTCCCTTTAAAAAATATCGATTGTTCCTTCGCCATTCAAATGTTGGTCTTTTTTTTCCATACGTGACTATGGCTCATACGAGAATTGACCTTTCCTATGAAAACCTACTATCAGTCCCACAAACATGACACAATTTGTAAATTTGGTAACAAATTCAAACGTCTATGGATGGATGCATTATACTTATTCCTAGAGATAGAACTAGAGAGAAGCTATATGTAGGGAAAAAAAAGCCCCTCATCGACCGAATACTGTAGTAGCTTTGAAGCGAAATCCCAAATGTAAATTACTAGCATTTGCATTCTAGGTGAGTAACCTTTCAAAGAAAACACAGGCTAGATGTCTCAGTGAATATGCCGAGTGCTCTTTTCATAAAAATATCCAACCATTTGTATTCAACTGGAAAGTTGAACACCTCAGACTGGCTGGAGGACGTGTGAACACTAAACAAACGAAACATGCTGCAATATCGTCTGTGAAAAGGCCCCAAAGTGTCATCAGGGGAATAAATGACCATTTCTGGCTACTGAAACTCATGTTCGTCAATACCCCGCTATACGGCATAGATATGTTTTTGGAAGCTTTGGCTGTATAACAAATCATTTTATTTTTCATATAAACCTGTGTGAATTCTTTAGAACCCCTTTCAATTTTATGGAAAATTTTACAAAAATCACTAGGCTTATGGTTGAAAATGCGTTTTTTTCATAATTTAACTATACGCTCCTTCATGCGAGCGCTTTTAAGCATAAGCCGGAAACGCTTTTCCCGCGTTATTAGATGCGCACATGAACAGCGCATGCGCACATCTAATTACACAGAAAGTTTTGTCGGCTTGTGCTTAAAAGGGCGCGCGTGAAGTAGCCTATTGTTTATTGATAAAAGCAAACACATTCCGGTTGTGGAAAAAATATGCTTATGGCTCGTACATAACATTGGGAATTTTATATAAGCATATCAGAATTTAGATACTTATTGCCCATATGTGGCAATATGTTCGTAATGAAGTAAAAACGGTGGTTTTAAGCTTTTCCTAATTCTGCAGCCCTGACTACAAATCGGGATGCTGAAAATTGTTAGCTTTTTAGACCATTTGGCTTATGGCGCTCGAGCTTACAGCATCGTTGGAGCTTTACTAATACAGTAAAAAAAACATCGTTTTTCGCGTCAAACCTTTTAATGTAGACAGCAAGTACTGGCAGAAAATTAACTAGGTTTCATTATGTTTGATTCTTTCCTTAATTAGTATAATGCAGCAAGTATATGAGTGGCGCGCAACACCATAATTAAATTTGTCCTCATCGTTGTTACCATTTCGAACAGGGTTCGGGGGTTTAACCCTTTCAAGCCCTGGATTCTAAATTCAAGGTACAACGACGCATTACGTGTCTTTAAATTGCGAGCAGGGTCCTACTCCACGTTACCAAGCCCACAGGGACAATCCAACGATAAAGTATGGTGTCCCGTACTTTTTGGTTTGCCCCTTACTGCTGGCAGACCAACGGTCGACTGGCCAGGTGCCCTCCCCCCCAGATCTGGATTTTCCCAGGTGGGAGAGTCCAGACTTTTAGGTCCTGGTCCACCATCTTGTTTTGGCTGAAATTGGCTCATTACAAGGCAAATGGGCCAGGACGACAACCCCACACCATTTTTTTGCACCAAATTTTTTTCACCATGAGTTTTATCTGAGTTAATAAAGTAAGTTTTGTTTATTTTTGTTCATAAAAAATAATACAGTACAAAAAAACGTAGTTTTTCGCGTAAAACCTTTTAATGTAGCCAGCAAGTACTGGCAGGAAATTCA
>JAQGCC010004809.1:0-12516 GCA_034698905.1 Xestoiulus laeticollis | reverse complement strand
ATGTTTTCTTCTCCGCCTCGCTCATTGTCCGCCTCCGCCAGGCGGATAAAATCCGCCTAGATGTGAATCCGGCATTAGGCTCTGTGGGTATCATCTAAATATTATATACCCAGTTGGATTTTAAGTCTAGCCAGACTGGCAAGTAAGTTAATGTGAATTTCGCATTTCTACTTTTTAGATCACCCAACTAATCATATGAAAGCATATAGCCATTAGACACAGATCAAGGTTGATCAATGAGGTACCTTGAGACGGCAGTTTTCAAATTGGCGGAATAAGAAAAATTTCACGTGCACCATGTTGCCAAATTACAATTCTCATTTTTCCCTATCAATTAGTGCTGTCGAGATACAGATATTGATAGAAAATTCTGTGATATTTTCGATTTTTCTTGCCTGTAGCCTCATCATCGGTTAGATGTCGACGATTTGGCAACTGTGGTACCGAATTTGCTCAAATTTTGAGCTTCGTCTCATCGGAATGGAAGCTTAAGGTGGGAAACTGTGGTACAGGGGTTGCTTTTTTATCTACATTCAGTTAAGTTGGTAGATAAGGAGGCTAAGAAGAGCCAATTTCCTGTTTGACCAACACAACATGTCTGCCTATCCATCATTGCATGTGAAATTATCGCAAATATCTGAAGCACCATTACAACATAATCGTTGGTGTTAACATAAAGAATATCACAAGCTCAGCCAATTCACGCAATTAGGCCTCCTTCAATTAATCAAAAACTTACCGTATTGTGGATAAGTTTCAAAATGTGAGCACCCCTATGTATATATGCATACAAAACGATTAATTTGCTTTTTTGTTCAATACAATAAGCCCCTTTAGGTAACCGTAATGAACAATAGATAGAATAATTTTGCATAGCACACATAATAGTAATTATTATGGAATCTAAGTTTAATCTCGTGAGAAAATCCAAAACCACTCCATGTGTAAGCACCCTAAGTGTCACTTAGGAGAGGTAAATTTATCTCATGGTGCATTGTTTTCCTATACTTCAGGGCAGGGGAATGGCAAAATTGCTAGAGGGGTGTCCTTAAAGAGGGATTTCACTGTACCACAAATAAAGGTGTTTATTAACTCAACATTTTATAATTTTGCTTTACCCGATGTTTGATAGTTGATATACAATGATTCAATTGAACACAATCCAGAAAATTCTTTCCATCAGTAAAAAACTGCAAGTTAGCTGGTGCATTTGATAACATCACCCATGTATTAAGAGGTAAAAAATTATTAGGTGGTCTAACGCACAAGAAAATTATTGTCAAAATAGGATCTTCTGCATTTGAAGATTCTTTTTGGTTTTTGCAACAAAATTGACAGTTATATGCCAAAATGTTGCAGAAACACGCAGTTTGATCAGACAAATCCCCTTGAAAAGGGCTAATTAGACTGCATTGGTTTAAGATGAGCAAATGCTTCATTTCCTGTAACTGAAATTTCTTTTTGGCAGATGCCTTGAGCAACTAGAGCAGAATTAGAGCGTCGGTAATTGGGACTCGAAGCCATAGTCAACGATTACCAGTGTTTATTGAGGTGGAAATGAAGCACATTTCAGCGCGCCATATTGTATGTTAATTCAAGATCAGTAGCCATTTAATAGCATAAGTTTCTCTTAACGATTTACAGAGACAAAATGCACTATCCACACACTTTGTCTCTTGCCTTCTATACTAGTATAATGTCAACGTGTTTACCAGTTTCTATAAGATTGATGAAAAAAATCAATTCTGAATAGTGTCAAGAGTTGGTTGTTTGTGCGTTCTAGCCTTGCTGAAGAATTTCGAATTCAAGATAGTTTGCGAAAACGAAGTTTTAGAGTATAGTGCGATAAATTGCATTTTTGTCAAGTATAAGTTATAGAATTGAGCTTTGAGACTTACTCTGAACATCCCTTTAAAAAATTAAGGATATCAAGGTAGATTGCACCAAGATGGTTAAACGATATATGTCAGATATCTTAAGGCGCGCTCACACCACATGAAAATAGAAAACATAATACATATCCTATTATATTAAAACGCATACGTGCCTTAGTCCGTTTGTTGTTTTAAAGTGTTCGCATTTCCAGCCTTCCTGGCTTACAAAACGAGCTCAGCAAATCTACAGCATCGATGCAGCCGTCGCCATTTTTTCCCGAACGTGTTAACGTAAGCCTATAAGTTCGGATGGCCCGCCGGCTTACTGAAACACTTCCCCCATCTCTTTGTAAAACTAAATATTGCGGCTGCTAGCTTACCTATGAAAAAATCGACCTAACGGGACTCCGTAGAAAACGGGGTTTCGCAGGATTCGATTCGCCTCGAACAATTTTTTTCAAAATCCTAACGTCAAATGGAGCCTTTTTGGTGAGTGTTTTAAATTAATGGACATTTTATTCAACTCTTTTCCATCCCTGTTGTTACGGCTGGGGTTTCCACCTGCTTGAAAAAGGGCTGGAAAAGCACCGTAGGTGCTCTAGGTAACCCAGTTCTAATACAATAAAAACACATAAAACATCGCGTTCACACCTACCTTTCTGTATCATAAAAAAGAATTTGTCATGTTTTATTAAACATTTTGGCGATTCGGCACTCGGAAATATAAAACATAATACAAAACGGTTTTAAAAAACTGTTTCACAAAACACATTTTAAATTTATGAAACATACCATTCACACTACAAATCCAAATTCCCATAAACAAAGATGGACGAAGTGAGTTCCGTCCATGGCGCTCTTACCAAGGTTCATTTTCTAGCATCGTTTTTCTCGTTTGTCACAGTATGTGGAATGGCTGACAGGTCTTGGTTGAAGCGCCGTCATCGCAAAACCATTTTAAAAAAAGTGTTTCCTAAATTCCCTTTGATCTAAACCGACTCTTGCCATATCGCCAAGAGGCATGACTTTGTCATGTTAGATATTCCGATACACTCAGTTTTATATAACATTACAAAACTTTAAAATCCATCTCAAGACATTACTCTTGTTAATTGAAATCGTGCAGTAGATTATTAAAATACAAGGAATACCCTCTTCCTCTTAATTTTCTATTTTGGCGAATTAAGCAATATCAGCTAGCAGGGGTTATAAGGTAAGAAGAGGGTGTTATCATTTTGATGATACAATTTTTTAATGCATCGGAAAAAAGTGCATCAAATTGTTGTACACACACAGTATTGGCTAATTTAAACATCCAACCCTCATTTTATCATACTGGAATAACCTATGCAGTTTATACAGGAAGTGAGCTATCTTACAGGAGAAATTCCTTTGTTAGAATGCCACTAAGTACATTTTTAGTTGTGTATACATTACTCAGAAACGGTGTACGTATTATCACGTGGGATTTACACTCTCTCAGCATTTTAAGCAATTAAGTTGACGCACCAGCTCTCACGCGCCGAATGCTAGTTGCGTGGGTTAAGTCTGCCTTTGGCAAAGTCTCACGAGTCACTTACATGTTAAATTAGCCGATAAACGAAAATCACGTCCAGACAACTTTAGACAATTATTTTTTTTCAATATTTAGACTTTCTGTACATGAAAAATAATAAATATTAACTACTGAAATACTTGGGCCCATTGAAATGTTATAAAGTAAGACGGTTTAAAGGCTATAGTCTCTATTGCCCCAATGACAGGCCCAAAATCCTTATATATTAAATCGCATACGTTTACACTTACAAAATGATTTACAGCGGCTTACAAAATGAACTCAGAAAACCTACGGCATCAATACAGCCGTTGCCATTTTTCCCCAAACGTGTAAGCATAAGCCTACCTTGTTGGATGGCTTACCGGCTTACCTAAACACTTCCCCATCTCTTTGTAAAACCCAATGTTGCGGCTAATGGCTTACCTTTCATAAGGGATAGGGGGGACGTGATAAAGGTGTCATGGCCGCGATTACTGCCTCATGGATGCGCCAAATGGTGAGTGATGTTTGAAAACTACATTTGTCAAGGGTGGGAAGAAAACCTGCTTGACAAACGGGATGAAACACCACCGTAGGTACGACAAATGGTGAGTGTTTCAACTGGCTGAAAAAGTACCATAGGTGCTCTAGGCAACCCTGTTCTGCTTTATAAACTACAAGAGGTAATAAGCTAATAGATGATAAGCTATGAGGTGTTATACTGTATTTTGTTTCCCATCTATTTCTCCTGCCCACTGAAGACGAAAATGGTTACCCACATCCATTACTTTCCCAGCCAAGAACCTTAAATTGCCAAAGGAGCATTCGTGCCTATACGGTAACTTCGTTCCAATGGAAATACATGTATATTCCACATATTGGCAGTAAATACTATTTTGCCTACATGTATTTATTTAAAATCATTTGTATTTATTTTTTATAAAATAATTTTTAAAATTGTTGAATTTGAAAGTTTAATTATCTAAAGTACATGTACTTTAGATCCTTCTAAAAATCTTAGCTCGATTTTAATCAAATTCCCTTGATAGCACAAGTCTCGAAGGCAGTCAATTTTTGTTAATTTTGTTCCACATCTGTTAAATTAATGGAAATTTAAGCGAAGCTTAACTAAATTGCTCAAGTCAATCCATTCAAAGTACCATACATCAAGTTTAATCGAAATGATGGAAATTAGAGATTCAAAATCACGTGATATCACAACTCATTGGCTTTAGTACGCCACTGATAAAATACAACTAGTTTTAATGAGAGGCAATTAGGTATTAATCCTTGATTGGGTTAAAACGCAGACCAAACTTAATTGTAAAATATATAATCTTGAGCCTTTAAGGAATAGGTTCCTTGTTCTTTCACACAAATACCTTGAACAATATACAAATTATCCTCATAAATTTGAAAGGTCTTTATGCTCATTAACATGCTAATAACAAGAATGGCATTAACAAATTGTCGACTGCAATAGCTTAGTGCTTCAATCCTGTAGCAATTAACTTCAAGTCTTAATAATTGGAAAAAACATCTTTATATTTTAGCTTAAGGGCACATATGATTCGCTATATTAACTTATGTAATGAGAAACCCTACTTGTCTATTGAATAAAAAAAATTGCCATGAAATGTAAAACATCTCGAGTCTTGCCTGTTAGAATCAAGTATGCTAGCAGATGTCTGTATACATTGAATATCATGACGCGAATAATATATTATTAGGTAACGATGAAAGTTTAATATGCATGCAAGGCTGTTTTGCAACCATGGCAACTAATCATGAGATGCAAATACTTCTGGCTAAATGTAAATTAAGTTGATTTGCAATGGAAAGCATTCCAGCTGCATGTAGTTGCAGCAATCTTCAGCTTCTGTAACTTTTCAATCGCTTATGCTAAATTTACTGCTCCTAAAGGAAGATAATAATGAGAACGTTGCAGTTCCATCATCAAAGTATGTTTTTAGGGCATTTGGGCGGAAGCATGTTCTGGGGTAGAAGTGACGCAATATCTTTCTCTTGTATCGCAAATGGGCAATTGCAATTATGGATTACAACGTATCGTAAAAAGATTGGCAGTGCGTGGAATGATGATCAAACAAATGGTTGGGATGTTGGTGTAGGTCAGTCACAACTTTTATGAGTGCGTTTATGAGAGCTAATGTTCTCATATCATTGTTTGAGCTAAAGATGATAAGTATTTCCTCAATCCTACATTGGAATATAATCTTGAGTCAATGGGCATTTCCAGCATTCGATATATTCCAGTGTATCTTCCCAAAAATAATTCTGTTAGTCTTTAGACATAATTGCCGAAAAGTGTTTGATGTATTGATATGCTTTTAACAAAATAAAATTGTACATTAGTCTATGTCTTTAAACTGTATTATGCCCCATAAGAAAAAAATCCAATAAAACATGTGTTATAAACTGTCACAAATATAACACCTATTTTGCATCATGAAGCACCTCTATTTTCTAAAGAAATAAAATTGGAATAAAATACCATTTGCATTAAAAATTCTGTAAAACCCTTAGGTATTTTAGAAAACCTATTGTGATGACTGTTTCTAAGAGTGTTTTAAAACGTGTCTTAATATTAAGAAACCTAATGATATACTGTATATATATATATATATATATATGATATATAATAGGGATGAAGCCAAACTCAACAGTGTAATTTTTTTCTCCGGAATAACTTTTGTTTTGACGCAGTAAATATCATTTTAAAAATGATGACTAATAATACATGTGCATGTGCATGTAGTAAATGGGAATAAAGAGCACTTTGTAGTACAGGATTGTTTTAAAATACATGTACAAAACAAAACTTGGTAAAAGATATTTATATTTATCCTACTTCCAATACCATATTAAACTGTAAACTTAATTTAAATAGCATTTAATGTAATTTAGGAGTGCACATTAGAGGACTTTTCATAATTACTTAAACATTGTTTCGATAAATTTGCTAAAACTCCATGTAGTTTCAATGTTCTATGAAAACATGCTGTAGTAGGAAATACAGTATACTGCAGGCATTTCAGAGTAAAATTCATCTAACCGTAAATGTATAGACAGTAAATATATATTTCAGACTAAAAATACATCTAAAAGTAAATGTGGACCAGAAAATACTTAATATTGTTATAATAAGGTTGTGTATTGCTACAAGAAGTTAAACACTATTTAATAGCTTCAGTATATTATGAAAACTATGATGATACACTTCTGAACATAACCTCTGCAGTAAGTTCAATCAGAGCACCTCCTTATACCTTTGGCCCTGAAGAAAGTATATGCACCTCTAAGGTTCTATACGTTTCACTTTCACTCTACTAGAATATAGTCGTATAGCTATTAAAACCATGCTGGTAATTTCAAGCTAATTGAATGGGTAATAAAAGCCCTGATTACGAAGTAATTGACGTAAAGATCGTGCAAAAACTTTTAAAGTGTAAAACGTAATGCGAATCTGGACCTATATACAGCAAATGATTTGCTGTAGGGTATCATCAACCGTTTCAGAGAAAAAAAGTATGTCAGATACCCTTTAGCAGTTTTTTCTGATCATTAAAAGTATTAACGTAAGTCAATAACTTTAATGAGATATGTTGTCGTAAACTTGGACTAAAATGGAAACTAAATTTATATTGTAGCTTTGTTATGAGGCAAAATGTTGGTAAAAAATATTGCGCAAGTTATCATATTTTGCCAAAAAAAAAATTCTAAATGTGCATTATGTGCAGTTATGTGAATGAAATGAAAAGCTGATGCGTATGACATGTGTTTGATACCGACAAGTTTTAGATAAAATATTCGCTTATTACGATGCATACGGAACATCGACAAACGATATTCCGGATATAACGATTCCGAGCAATGTGTTTGGTTGGCCTGCTATATTACAGTAATTTTATTTGGATACAACGATGTCGGATATAACGATAATGCGGACAAAGCGATCCCATTTTGTTACTAAAATTATCGTTTCATTCGCCTATAACGATTTTTTTGAGAATTTCTCCCCCTTTCCCATTTTTAAGTGCATATAGGTTTACATGCAATGTAATGACAAAATGATTTACAATCTTAAACTTGTTGTATTTTTCGATATTCTCATTATAATTTTTTTACTTATTTTAATAACGAAATATTAACTTTCAAAATGCAAAAATGTCGTATCTTATATTAAATTTAAGTCAAATTTAATAATTAGGCTTACATTTATTAATTTCACTGCTGATATTTTTTTAAATTTTGAAATTGACGAATAATTGTGACGTAGTATAAATGAACGAAAAACTATACAAACTTTAAAATGTATCTTTATTATGCAATAATTGTTTTCTCAAAATTAGTATACAAGATTTAAACTATATCCAGTTTTAAATAACCATATTTTAAAAAAAAGCTTAAAATTTCTCCTTAATTTCCAGCAAATTCACCTGTACCAAACCGCTTATATTACTATTCTGTACGATTTTTTTTGGTCAAAACATTTAATAAATACATATAAATCAATTTTTAAACATGTATACATGTATTTCTATAACAATCTGATTTCTCAGATCCCTTGAAGTTTGTTTCAAGCTTTAATTTCACTGTACATGATACAGTTCTGCATCATACAAAGCCATTCCCCATAAGGTGTTTAAGTGTAAAACATACTGAAGCATGGATAATAGCATGGATACGAAGATTGAGAATAGCATGGAGAACATACATGTGATTACTCTATGCACCCGCACTATGTGCCATTTGCTTCCACTATATATGTGCGGATGCATCGATAAATCACAGGTATGCTTCCTTACTATTCTCCATTCTCTTATCCATGATATTAGCCATGCTTCAGCATGTTTTACCCTTATTTTTATCTGGTTCGCCTATGTACTTCAGCTAAAGTTCAATGTAGAAATTTGTAATTTTGTTGTTTTTGTTTTTTAGTTTGCTACATAGAAGTGAGCTTTTTAAGGCTTAAGTTTTTTTGTCCATATCTGTTGGCATTAACTGAGAACTGTTTTTTGTTTATATTTTTGTCCACAGGGGATCTCTTCATCTTGGTTTACTGCATCGACAATCGAGAATCCTATGAAGAGGTTCAGAGGCTGAGAGAACAGATTTTGGAGACCAAAATGAACGCCCTATTAGATAACAGTGCCTCACGAACCAACAGAAAAATGGCTAGAATACCCATGGTCATCGTTGGTAACAAGTGTGATAAAGAATCTGATAGGTAAGTTGAGCGGAATACAATGTCTCCTTGACAGCTTTGTCGTATAATAACGTAAGGAATAAAACTAGCACAATGTAATTGACATCAACAAGGGTGGGAAATAAAAGATGACAAAAAAGAGTGTAAAAAAACATGTTGAAAAAAACAATAGAAAGAAACAGAAACGTGCTTTTGGCTTTTATAGTGATTTCTTGTGAGACATGTTTGTTGGGTGGAACGTGAGGTGTTAAACTTTTCTATTTTTTATTTCCTTTTCACTGAACGAATATAATCGATTTTTCTAAGAGTATACAGAAATTTTGTTTGGTTCAACAATTGGGATTTTGTAACTACAAGTTTAATAGAAAAAGAAATCCAAATTAAAATTAAAGAGGGATAAACGACTAGATATCTAAAGCAAATATAAGCGTTAATTTTTTTTTTTTGCATATTAAGGCCTATAATTTCCTATGGGAAATTTCTTGACGAACCCAGTGCATTTTCTAAATAAAATTCTGAGAAAAAAATAATTGGTATAAAATACTGTGTTCATAGATTTAGTGCACAGAGACCATATTTTTTTATGAAAATGGCCCTTAAATTTTAAGTTTAATAAATAAGAATAAATTTTAAATTTCACGTGGATCTCACGTTGTTAAGTCTTTGATACCACCTGGTGTCAGCTACAGGCTTTTTTCGGAATTTGAATTTTGTTACGAGATCAGCAAATTAATTATAGCAGTTAAGGTGTGTATTTTAATTTTACAGCATGAAATATTTATCTAGCTAGGGCACAGATACATTTATATTAACGTCTCGTTAATATTAAGCAAGTAATAAATAAACTTTCGAAACGCGATGATAAATTGCAGGTAGTTGACATCAGGTGGCAGCAATACCATGCAAAACACCCACGAAATTAAAAAAAAAATATGTAATTTATTAATTTTAAAAATAATTAGACATTTTCATACAAAAACATGGTCTCTGTGCGCTAGATCTATGAAAACAGAATTTTTATCAATTTTTTTTATCCCACAATTTTAATTAGAAAGGATGCTGGGCTCGTCAAGAAATTTCCCCATAAGAAAAAAAAGGAAAAAAAGGGGGTGTTTAGTTCAGCCTTAATAACTAAAAAAAATATAATGCACTGATAGCTAAAATAATATACACTTAAATTATGTTCTTATACAATTGTATAGTCAGTGGAAAAGGGCTAGAAAATTAACTGCAAACATGTACATTATAGTGCATATCAAAGAATGGTAGATTGATTTAATAACTTCAAAACATTATTTCTTAGAACAAAGCAAATTTGTTATCCCGTGCATTTTATCTCATAAATATGCATATAAAATATAGCAATATCAATAATAGCATATACATAATCATAAATTCAATATGGTTAATGCAGGTGTGGGTAGATTGCCCTACCTACATTGAACCATTGATATTTTACTAGAAAGCGTGGGCTAGCAAAGGAACACAATGACAAAACAAAAACATTTTTGAAATGTTCATGATAACTTAAAATATGCTATTCCCAAGGTAAAACCTAGAACAACGTGAAGCATGGTATAGCATGAGCAGAGGCATGGCCTTGAAATACGACATTTCGATTGGTTAATCGGAAATTCCCGCCATCGTGAAACCAATTGAAACACTGCATTTTCAGGCCATGCATTGCACCATGCTATGCCATGCATTACGCTGTTTTTACCCTAAGGTGATATCCGATGGTCTCACGGAGAAAAACTGAGATTAAGGTTATGGAACATGTTTATAGAAATATTGAGATTATATGTGAGACAAGCAATTTAACCATCAAAGTGATTTTATTCTTAGGGATTCCATGATTTTGTAAGTTAATTATGATATCCTACTCTAATAAAGATAAATTCACTAGGGAAATCAGTGAAGGTAAACATATGCCAGATGATACCTAAAAATACAATGTGTAAACTAAATTGCGACCATATTTTTAATAAGGAATATGATCTGAAACGTAGAAAAATAAACATGAAACAATTAACACTGGAAAAATAATAATTCTAGAACAAAAAATGTACGATGCTTGATGGATTGCATGTTTCTAAAACTTTCTCAGTGAAATAAAATACATTGTACATGAGCTTATACAATACATAGATTACATTGTTTTATCAATATGGGTATACAAGATTTATACTACTGTATATAGCCAGTTTTAGATAACCGGTTTCAATATTTTTTTTAAAAAAAAGCTTAAAATTTCTCCTTAATTTATAGGAAATTTACCTGTACCAAACCGCTTAATTAAATACTATTCTGTATGATTTTTTTGGTCAAAACATTTAATAAATTCATGTAAATCAATTTTAAACATGTATTTCTATAACGATCTGATATCTCAGATCCCTTTAAGTTTGTTTTAAGCTATAATTCCACTGTACATGAAACATGTCTGCTTCATACAAAGCCATTCTCCATAAGGTGTTTAAGGGTAAAACATACTGAAGCATGGATAATAGCACGGATAAGAAGGTTGAGAATAGCATGGAAACATACTCTATGCACCCGCACTCGTGCATTGCATTTGCTTCCACTATATTTATGTGCGGATGCATCGATTAATTACAAGTATGCTTCCTTACTAATCTCCATCCTCTCATCCATGATATCATCCATGCTTCAGCATGTTTTACCCATAATTTTATCTGGTTTGCCTATGTACTTGAGCTAAAATTCAAATGTACATGCAATTATAACAAAGGTTAAAAAACCATAGTTGTTTAAATTTTAAATGAATTAATTGCATTTAAATTAATAGTACGTGAATTATAAAACATATCTTTATTTGCTTACTACTTTTCCATAGTAGATTTTTGATAAAACCAAAGTTTCAGGGTTTCTCACAATTTTTCAAAATAAATTCATTTCTTTGCAACTCCATATGCTAATCTGTGACCTGACCTTGCCAATACATGCACTTTCTCTGGGAAACTGAGTTAAGACCAGCTCACATAATGAGGTGGCTGAATGATACCATTAAGCGAATTGCTGATACCAATAAGTCTTATTTTACATACATTTATATGGACTAGGCAATTTCATAACAATAAATAGGTGGGTAATTACATTATCCAGGACCCCATGAATAAGAGTCCATTCCATTTTATATGGATTATTTTTATTTTATTTTTTTAAATGATTTTTTAAAAATTTATTTTAATGCACTTTAATCACTATACAGATTGAAGTTTTTTAAGCCGTTGCTTATTTTTTTATGGATTTCTAAGTCTATTTCTAATTTATCAAAACTTTTATAAACTGAAAATTTTGTCATCCAGCTTAGTTCAATACGGCGCATCAAATATGATCTTTTTGATCTTTTTTTTCTCAGGAATATTTCATACGCATTTTGCACTATGTAGGTCGATGGTATTAAGCATGAAGTAAGTAGATATTTTTCAAAGAGATAGACCATATAGCATGTCAACAAATTTTGAAATTAAACCCGTCTTTCGAGCTAATCTAGTAAGATCATTATTGAAATATTAAAACTAGAGATATTTTTAAGTGGATGTTCAGAAGGATGCTATGCTCAAATACATACAGTGTATGTACAAACTGTATAAGACGTATAAGTGAAAAGAAGCCTATCAGACCATCTTTTCAATTAAACTTTTTTAAGTACATGTACATATATATACAGTATATCGAAATGGGGAAGCAAGAGACTGAGGTCAAAGTTCCTGACGAGTGTAAATTCCTACTGAGGTTTATATTTTCAGATATATACCGATTCCTCATGCATATAAGATATGTATAATTATCACATGGGTGTGAGGTTTTGTTTGAAAAACAAAACCTCCGAGGGAATTTTGACCGTTGTCCCG
>JAQGCC010004808.1:0-12517 GCA_034698905.1 Xestoiulus laeticollis | reverse complement strand
CGATCCTAGATTCATTCTAGAATGAAGCGATTCTTTAATCGCTGATAGCACTAGAGCACTATGTTTTCACCCTAAGGCACTTGAAGCTTTCATGCCTATACAGCAATGATTCTAAACATATGGTCTGTGTTGTAACTTTTTGCTACAAAGTAGACCAAACACGAATACATGTGGTTTTCATTGGTGACACGCGTTAGTGTTTACACGCAACATATCGAATATCAAACAAAAAATGTTTTACCCAATTAGTGTTTTTTTTTCTTACAAAAAAATAGGGTAATGAAATCGAATATGGGCTTGTATGAAACTCTGCATTTAACTTTTATACGATAACCAGATATTACAATTGTATTGATATAAGGAATCTGTTTGTACTAGCTTTGCTATAGGGTGCTTTAAAGCTAGTAGCTCAACTTAACAGGGTCCATTAGCAAGCAGCTAATGAGGATCGATAGATTTTTGGCACCTAAGCTGCGTCATTTTAAATTTGCAATTTAAGTGGAAAACGTTCTCCTGCAGATCAAATGGACAATCAATGTTTTAATTGCGGAATGATTAGTGTGTTGGTCGCGATACGAGATTTTAAGTGCAAAGGCCCCCCATCGTGTGCATTACATTGGATGCGATGCTATACTTATTGATTTTTCAGGCAATTTAATACCACTTTTTCGATAAAGGTAAAAGATAGTATGAAAAATATATTTGCAAATGAATGCACATTGAAAATTTTCAACATACTTTTAATTTATATATCACCGCAGTAAAAAAATAAAAAAATTTAAAAAAAAAACAGAGCAAGCAATTTTTGTGCCCTCTAAATTAAAATAGTTTGAACGTGGAAAAAAAGGTACATTAGACAGATTTTGCTATTAAAATTCCAACTATGTATTACAAATGCTGTGCAATCTGTTTTTGCCAGTTTATTATAAAAGAAAATTTAACATACACTCGAACACTGATATTTATTGCATTTGATAGTTGTTGTATTTTATCATAAATATCGAAATTGTTTATAATTAACCTAGAAATTATCTGCAAAAATATTTAATGCTTTTTTATGTTCACATGCTTGAGTTGAAGCAGTTGGGTATTTTCAACCTCATTAGTTAAGCAGAATGACAATTTCAACTTGCCTTACTTTTCCAGTTTTTCTTAAAAATTCTTTTACCATCTTGCAGATTAAAAATTCCATTAAAATTACAAACTGCCTTTAACAACTTTTTTCCTTCATTGTATCTCAAATAAACTTTTAAAACACAATCTTTAATGCAAATTACAATTTTCACATTCCATTACTGAATTAAAGCTCATCATTAATTGAAATACTTTTTTAATTAGTCATTTACGAATATTCATACACTTGAATAGTTGTAGGCCTACGAATAAACAAAAATACTTTTTTGGTTATAAACACGTCAAGCATCGTAAAATGTTGTTTTAATGAGTTCAAGGGAAATTCCTCAGTTCTATTAATGCTATGATGGCTAATTAAGTGATCCATCTTTAAACTTAATTTTAATTACTATACTAACTGGCTATGTAAAAAGTCATATTTTTCATATTCACTGAATTTCACAAAATAAAACACATTTCCCAGAATATATTACATGTTTTTCCAGGTAATTCCTGATAAATTACAACAGGTATGCGGTAACCTTGTTAAATGGTAGACATGCCATTAAACTTGTTTGTTACCCATCCTTGTTAATTTGCCATGTCCAGAATGGCACATTATAGCGACCATCAGCTCAGTATTGAGTTCTGTTAGAAAGGAGTAAAAGCATCTAATCGAATCCTCCGGAGAAAGCTTTCCCATTGTACCAATAAATGTTCATTGTGATCTAGCCTCGACAGAAAGGTATACCTGGTATTTCATAAAACGTGTTCAATACGAATCTCAGAATTGCACAACTCTGCTGCTAACTATTAGGTTCATTGCCTATCAATTCCCAGCATCACCAGTCATTATCTAGCGTTTTCAAATCCCACGAGAATTTTTCTATTCACCTGAAATTGCAAAAAAAAATACGATTTTTTTTTTCGTGCAATTAATGCAATTGAAATGCAAATGAAAACGTTTAATTCCTAGCAAGAGACGATGAGATGAAGGCCTAGATAGAAAAGAACTCTAGGATTAAGGATTTTTGCATCAGATTAACAGCCAGGAAAAACCCCAGGCAGCGTCCTTAATTATTTTTCCTGCATGCCTGATGAGGAGGCAAGTTAAGTGAAAAGCAATTTCGATGAATCCTAGGGTGAAAATAAACAGATGATAAAAAAACCCGAAAAATCCCAATTCGAAAAGACGTGTTATAAGATGGTAGCACTGAGATTTAGGCCAGCATGGAACATTTATCTAGAAACGAGGCTAGCAAAATAAACCAGGCACATGTTTAGCAACAAACAGCTTCTCATGCAGTCATAATAAAACAGGCAGGGGCGAATACGAAAAACCCATAAATAAAACACGGTAATGCCATCGCAATTAAGACCCTGGACCACGTGTCCAAGCACGTGTTTAACGAATATCAGATGCAGCCTGTCAGTGTTCGTTTCTTCACGATTTGCTCGCTTTAGTGCCAAATAAAGCCGGATGCTTGTTTAAAACTTTGGAAAGCAAAAAATAAAAGGCCTGAAGTGCTTATAAAGCATCTGTCAAACTGACGCATATCCACCCGAGGAGGATCTGTTTCGCCCCTGAAATTTGCATATGGCAGCTCAGTGCTTTCCAACAGTGTAGTCCCTAACAGCATTTGTAAACAACCGCTAATTCATCCAATAAAATCGGGTGATTGCCTCCATTTCGATTAAAAAAATGAGACTGCAATTTCTTCCCAGAACGTGAAGTGCATTTAAGCACCCCTCGGGCTTGCTTTATAGGCCTATATCGTCTGTCTTTTCAAAAAAAATTCTTTCCCTTTAATGCCCAGAAAACAAAATTGTACACTAATAGGCCTATGGCTTTTCTCCGTAGACAAGTTTTATAGCAGGAGCAGTCGCAAGATCATCATGTGCCTCTTTCGCAGTCGAAATTTTCTTAAAAACAATTACGCCTGTTTCGAGTGGGCCATAAAACTAGGGAGGAATTTCGAGTACAGGGTGAGCTAACAATGGGGAAAACTTCCAACTACCGAAAATTAGAGGCGCTGACATAAACGGGACAGAAAGCCCTGCAAAAAAAAAAGTAGCTCCAATGGAATTTGGCTGGTCAAGAACAAAACTTAGATTACAGTGGTGATAAGTTGTGAAACTAATTGGGGGAATACGAAAGGTGGCGAGGGTGCAATGAAGGGGAAATGTGCAGGGATCCAATGAACCCTGGCCGGATGACGTCCAGCTTCTGTTGACACGAAATGTCTATGTGCTGTTGTGGTCATAAACATTTTGGTTTACGGTTGCGATATTAATATACATGTATTACAAGCTTGCTGGTAACTATAGATTGGGGTGCCAAAATAAGCAGAAATGGCTGATTTAAACAACATATTTTCTTGTATATAGAAACCTGTAACCTGTCGCAGTAAGCAAAAAAAGTACAAAATCATTTCCCATGAACTTTCCCTGAAAGTTCTTGTTTGTTTATACATTAAAAATATACTGTATTTGCTATTTATATAGGCTAACATGTTATATTACATTGTATATTGTCCTATAAATGCCATACATGCAGCATATATCGAGAACTTTTATAAAAGAAATATATACATGTACATGCATCTAAAATATATTTTCAGTTTTAAAAAAAATTCTATCTATCGTACATCTACAAAACAAATGTATTTTTTAGAATATACGGGGCGCGGCACTAAAAGTGACCTTTGCCAATATAATATATAAAAAAAGCGGTTGATCGAAAATTGATTCAAACAAAATCATGCGATTGTGTTGGCTATAGAAAATGAAAAAACCAATATGTACATGCATTTTAACTTAAATTATAATGACTTTCAGGTGAAGATCATATTATTCAATAGCAAATCCTATATAGTTTATCATATAGAATCATATCCTTCACATCAAAATAACTGAAAGCCGTTAATTTCAGTTACAAAAAAGTATTGGTGTTTTCATTCTATCGTCATCCCAAACTCATTTAGTTCGAATCACTTTTCAATCAAATGTTTTGTTTTAATGCGGCATGTATTGGCAAAGGTTCTTACATTGTTTTTAATCTATCAAAAATTAAAAAATGTTTGTTACCAGCTATAGCTAAATTATACCAGTCATATACAGCACTATTTCATTTATCAGCGAGGCGATTTATACATTATTATTAATGTGAGATTCAGTATATATAATGATGAACGTGTAACAGTGCTGTAGCCCTGCCAGTATCTATAGCCAAATAGATGGGATCTAGCTATATATGATCAGACACATGGCTTTAATTAGAGACCAGATGATATAGCCAATATCAATTTTATAGCTTAGCTAAAATGAAGAGCGTCTATTAAGAGACACAAACGCGTCAACTAATCGAATTTTTGTGGTATGCGAGTGGCATGAAACGTGCGATAGTCACCACCTCTTTTAAATTATGGAAGAGATCAACGAGCTTAATAGTCGGACGGTGTAAAAATGTTTTAATCCCTATCAGATTTTTAAAAAAAGCACTAAGTAGACTCTACGTGTAGGCCTACTCATGCTTCATGCATGCTTCATCATAAACTCAAAAGCATGATTGAATTTTGGGTTTGTCATGCAGGTACGCTGATTATGTTTTTCAATTACCTATAGACATTATTACCATCAGGAATGTAAAATTTAATAGCATCATCAAATAATTTGACTGACGTGTCATAAACTATATCTCTTCGTGTAATTGTTAAATATTGAATAGTTCTAAACAAATTTCAGAACTTTTTTTCTCGTATTTCAGAATTTATTTTTGAAATTGTACCATTGTATAGATCTATTTACTTTTAATTTTGTTATTTGGGTATACATATACAGGATATTAGGTTTATGAACTTTCTTAAAAAGAAGAACTAAACTGCACGTATATTTAGTGCGTAGGTGATGTTATGGCTTCAGCAAAGTTTGGCAGTCTGCTAACATTTTATTGCCTTTTGCTCTTATATTTAAATAGCACGTGACAATGACCCTCTGTTCCCCGCACCTTTGTTTATTTATCGTAAATTTTATAGACTAATGCCCCAGCCATGTTTGCTGCTATACAGGAAGGGAGTTGTAGTTGTATTGCAAAAGATAGTCATAAATACATTCTTTTTAATTGTGTCTATGGTTTAAATGATGTTATAAATCCAGCCAAAATTCATGGGACGAACAGTTGGCGATATTAAATGTAGTTAGGCCTATTTCGTTTCTTCAAATCGTGATATCAAATCTATCGTTACTGCTCATGAGCCATGACGCCACAGCATTTTATAGAGTGACCTGGAAATGATTGCTGTTAGAAAGGTGCGAACGACGTGCCAATAAAAGCGAATGAAAGCAGGTAAAATTGATTGCCCGAACGTTTAGACACCATTTTTTCATTCAAAATGGCGGTTGGACAACTGCGGATATTGCATTAATTGTAGACTAGAATTTGAAAGTGAGTCCTATTGGTGAGACGGTCGTAAATAATTACTGAAGTGAGGGATCGTAATAACCCCCTGAACGCTTTGAATGTGGCACACAAGAATTGCCCAGGGATGGATTAATGTTTCTTGAGGTTAATTAATCCTTTGACTAATTGAGTTCTCGGGGAGCAGCAATTGCACCAAAGCACGTCGAGAAAAAGGGCGTTTGGATGTTAACTTGATGGCACGTCTGACCCCGAAACGCAACGATTTTTAAGACTGGTGAATCTGAGGGTTGCACTGCACTTCCCAATAGCTGTGTTTTCGAGACCGATGGAACCACCCAAAGCCTGTGCTTCATTAGTCTAAATACTAATTCTTAGATTTCATTTGAGCAAAAAAAAAAAAAAAAAAAAAAAAAAGAAAAAAGCCTGGTGCGCCCCTTTTTAGTATTCTCATAAACAAGGATCAAAGGCTTGCAGCATGGTACAATATTCTTCTATGTTGTTTGTGATTGCTATGATTCTTGCTTAGCGCCTCCTGGTGGTGTACGATTTGTTAGCATGGTATTTTTACATAACCACGCTGTTTTTGTCGCAATCAAGGGCGGGCCCATTTTGGAAATGTCCATGATAAAGCCTCGGATTCCACTAGGCGTGTTGAATTGTATAATATGGCTAAATTGAGCCAACCATTCCCCAATCCCCCTGTATCTGAATGTCAGCAAAATAGGCTTAAGCCATTTTCATCGACTATATAATATATACATGTATACATGTAATGTGCATTATTTTCGCGTTAATAAACGTGAATAAAACAAAAAGTGTTACAATATGGCAAAACTCGGGAGTTTCCCTGCTGAGTAGCTAAATAACCAATATTCCAATGGGCCTTGTTATTTTTAAGGAACAAATTGCTATAACATTATGTTTTAGGGTAAAGGACATATTGCAACAATGAAATGCTATCAACTTTGGCTCTCTACTAAAATCTAAAAACTTTTCATTCCAATGGAATATCCAGTACACACTTTTCTTTCAATAAAATTAAACAATACTGGCAGCCAGCTTTACCCCCATACCACAGCTGCTCACCTCAAGTGAGCACCACCTGTAAGACACAGCTCACTCTCAAGTCGAAACTTGTGCAAATTCGGTACCGCAGTTGCCTAAATCGACGCCATCTTACCGGTTGCGCTTTGGTCAGTTCATCAATAGTTCTTCCTGAAAATGCATCACCAGGTAGTACAAATCAATAATATCAGCGAATTCCCTATCAGTATCCGGAAAATATCCCTATATTGACAACCCTGATCGATAGGGATTATAAGGGAACTATGTAAAGCTACGTTGCGCACGTGACATTTTTCGTATTCCTGATAGGCCAGGCAATCGATCATTGATCATTTCTCGGGATCTGCTGGAGGGTCTCAAGGTACCTCTCGACCAACCTTGAGCAGCAGCTCAAATTTGACTGTCTTGAGATCTTCTGTGCAGCTGTGGTAGGGATCTGGGACTAAAGATGCAAATTGGTCCATTTGATACATACCTCGGTCTCAAGCTCATGCGATGAGCAACTGTGGTATGGGGGTAAGACTTATACATGTATGTTAACAAGTCAACTTCCAAATTAGTCTAATTATAAAATTTCCATGAAACATACCCTTGTTATGCAATTGAAAATTGTAAATCTTGTCGAGTATATTCTTATTAGAACTTGGTTGTATACCAAGTTAATATCAATAGACTCATGCCATTACCCCATAGTATAATAATCCTTAAATATTGGTGTTTTATTTAGTCCCATTGCTTGTTTCCTTAAAGTCTTATTGCATATAGCAGGTTCCATAATCTCGTTATTTAAATAATTTATCTCCATATAAAATAATTTATCTCCATATAATACTTAAATTTTTTTCACATGGTCAATAGTCCTTATATAACCAGTTTTGCTGACATTAGGTAAGGCACCACCACGTGCATAGGCGGATATGGTTAATAAGTGACCCACTCATGCGTAATATACCGGGGCAAGTTTTCCATATAACAAAAAAAAAACAGAAGAAAGAAAACAATAACACAATATTCTTCCACCATGTCCATGGGAGCGAATCAGTCCCTATTATTAGTTACAGGGCTTCATTTTTAGAGTCTGCCAATCCCTTCTCCATGACTGCTTTTTTTCCGCCGCTGCCGCTATGTTTAGTGTGAGCAAATAGTTTTCTACAGCCCCAAAACAACGCCTATTACGCATGCCCTGCCATGCCATGCCATTTAGCCTGAAAGCTACGTATTGCGAACATAAAAGCTGAATTTCTTTTTATTTCTGTCGCATTTTCTAGCATGAATAACGCGAAAAGCCATCCGTGAACAGAGCTGAAATTTGGCGAATAATCCGCTATGTTTCTTGGGTGCTGTTTGCTGCAAGCCACATCCGATCAACCACCGGCTAAGGTGGTACCACTCTGGTGGGTTTACTTTTTTTTCCCTTCTGTTTTGCTGCAGCTTACGTAGGCCTGTAACATACATGTATAAATAATATACACGTCAGAAATGTTATCTGAAGGACAACAGCCAGGTAGGAAGACCGGTTTATCGACCTTGAGCGGTTCCCCCAAAGTGCTCGCCCTTTGCGTTCTCCATTCTCCCTACACGTACAATGGATAATGCAAGCTCACGACCGACCTTATATATCGAAGAATCGAGAGCTTGATTTTCAAAGAAGTATAGCGGGGAATAGGGGAAATTCAATGGGCCGGGAAGACAGTTGACGTTACCCGATTCAAAATGGTCCTTTTCTGGTACGCTGCTCCCTATTTGAAGCCATGGCATGATGGCCATGCAAGGATCAGGGTGAAACTATTGTAGGAAGAGACACTGGAATGAGGGGTCGGAATTCCTAAGAGCAATTTCACCTGGAAAACGTGGGGTTTATTAAAGAAATGGCGTAATAAACGTCCGAAATGTACACGGGGGTTGTTAGGACATCAGGATAAGAAGCCTGCCTATACAATCTTGGCCTAATTGAATTCAGCATTTTTTTCAGCATATTATCAAATTTTACATGAAAGTCTTGGAAGGAACGATTTTACATGAAAGTCTTCTAAGGAACGATTTTACATGAATATCTTGGAAATAATGGTTTTACATGAAGATCTTGGAAGAAATGATTTAATACACGACGGTTTTGGAACAAGTTGGAAGGAGATATTTTACATGTCCAAGGTCCAGGAAATAATGATTTTACATGACATGAAGATCTTAATTGGAAGGAACGATTGATAGCCTACATGAAAATCTTGGAAGGAATGGATTTCATACATGAAGATGTTGGAAGGAATGATTTCACATGAAGATCTTGGAAGGAATGATTTCACATGAAGGAATTTAACATGACATGCAGCATGGTGGTCGTGGAAATGTTATGATGGCGTAGGAGCAACTTAGCACTATACAAACATGTATACTTCCAGCATGACCACGTCTCTTCACCGGAAGCAGCTAAAAACAACAGGATAGCCCAACGTTTTCAAATTTATGAAGTTATAGGCCTATATGTCTTATACCGAGATAAATTGACTCTTATATGTCAATCGGGAGACATGGGTTTGATTCCCTTCCATGGGTAGTTCCTCCCAAAATCGGCCACGGCCTGTCCACTTATAATTACCTTATTTCCCATCTCTTCTCCCTTCCCTTGACCTGCATGTGGTCTATGGTCGTCAAATAAGCTCAATAAATAAATAAATAAAGTAATGTTATTCCAGTTCAGATTTCCCTGGTGGCGTACCAGCCTTTAGCATTTACACTTCCAACATGGCCACATACTTGTCCTCCGATATTCTCCAAAAAGCATGGTTGTCTTATATAAATATTGGAGCAAATGGATGCGGCCATGTTGGAAAAGCAACACAAATGGCTCTTGCTACCCAATTCAGCTGATTTATGTTCCCATGTGGTTCTTCTAAAACGAGGATAGGAAAAATCGGCGATTAACTGGATCAAGCAACGGTTATCGAGTAATAATGATAATGGATTATAACATTAGCATCACCGAGCTGGAAAAACGACTGGTTTTCATGTCTTCTAAAGGTGATAATGATAACTCCTAATTAAGTAAGCTTGGTTATTCCATTTATTTAAGATTATATATTTATAGTCAACCAAATCCACTCATCATACTTGACCCTTGCTTAAAACTGGCTCACTTGATGGGTGTGTAATGTAGGCTACTCGAATGTAACTTTGAACTACCAAACTTGAAATGCAAAATGGAATTTAATGCAGATATGCCTTGTGAATAAGAGAATTGTCGTTATGCTCGTAGTTTTTTTTTATTATTTAAACTTTGACACATGCTCCAAACTGGAATTTAATGCAGATATGCCATTATGCCTTGTGAATAAGGGAATTGCCGTTATGCTCGTCGTTTTTTTATATACAGATTCAGTTAAACTTTGACACATGTTCCAGTATCATTTGCATGCTGGCACACGTATTACATTGAAAGTTTAACCGGCTCTTCAGCACCGTTCAACGAACTGTCAAATCTACAGCTGGTAGTCAAAATTAAGCTCGTTTAATTTAGCTGAACCCAGACTTATTCTCACACTACTATCTGCGACAGTTTTCGAAAAAGGTGAGGTTGGTCATGCATTCGACCACGAAACCACAAACGGCCGATATTCATCCCTACAAGACGTTATCACTAAAGTGGGGTCTCTGTTCTCGTGAACAAAAAAAAAAAAAACCAAAGCTTTTACAAAAGGATCCACTCGAATAGCACTTACCATCGGTTTGCTGGACTAATCTCCAGACGCAGATAATGCAAAATGTCAGAAAACCACGCCACGAGGCAGCGCATATTCCACCGCGACGTGCCATCTTCTCAGCCGGCTTTTAACCCAGCTGGTGACGGCAGAATAAGGGTACAACACCCGGTGAAGAAAAAAACTGCAGGAGGATAAAAACGTATACTGCCGATATATATGTAGGAAACTTGGATGTTTTCTGTCCCGGTCACGGTCACTTAAAATCCACGCACAGCCCACGGAAAGATGCGCATCTTCATACCCGTGTGGGTGCAAGCTCTGTACCCGCCCAAACCGGTCATCGACGCCCTTCTGGAGCGACTGAATCCCAACTTCCGGTTTCGTGCTTTTTTTTCTTCTAGTCACTTCCGGTGGTTCACGTGCAACACGCGGTCAGTGTCAACATGGGGGAGGGTTTTTTTTTTCCACGGACTAACCGTAAGAAAGGAGCATCCTTCTTGATAGAATCGTCACTCAATGCTTCCAAAGGGATGAGATAGATGACGATTTTGATTTCAGCCCTAATTTCGCTATTTTCTCACGTAGCATCGAAGAACGATGTTGTTGTTGGTGCTAGCTGCGCAAACGTGTCGTGCATTTCCACTCTCACGGCAAATGATGTGCCTAGGACGGCGAGATGCCAATACAAAGACCGAGCTCATTGAGTCTGGTAGGGGAGGCGGCATTTGGACGCATGATGCAGTGCCATGCGAAATGAACGCGGCCCGCTTAGAAGGATAGGGTATACACACACTGCGATTTACTCGAATCGGATGCGGTGCTCTGAACGGGATCATCCATCAAAAACATGCAGGCACAGGGATCAATGGCGTGACATTTATAATGGATGCCCCCGCGCGGCTACGGATCCGAACGTGCTAAATTGCCGCTTTTCGAAATCGAATGCCCGAAGGCGGGGCTGGGGGCCTATGTTTTTCAACGGCGATATAACGAAAACATCGTTAGCTTAAATGTTGCCATCAAATCATAAATAAACGATTATCGGTTATGTCATGGGGCCAAGTCTGTTCTAAAATTTCATATCAATATTTGATGAAGGGATCGAGACCTATGTCATTGAAATTGTCTACCCAATACTTTGGGCAGAAAATAAAACAATAGAAAATTAGTCGCAAAAATTGTTAGATATTGGAGGCTTATCTTTGCATATTTTAGCTTAGGAGTCATCCATAAATGACGTCAACAGCTGAGGGGGGAGGGGGCAGTAGAAATGTTGACTATAGGGTGGGAGATCATGTCTCAGATCAAGTCAACAAGCAACTGGAATTTTACAGAAGATCTAAATATACATGTTGTAAGTCGTTCTCTTCAATAGAATAGAATAAAATGTCGTTATTAAACAAGCTATTATAATGCATACTTTATGTAGCCTATTCAGTATTGGTTTTTAAACTTAGAAAGTGGCCCTTAGTATCCAGGATCCGCGCCAATACAATATTTACGTGTTTAGACAGATGGGAGGTGGGCAACTGAAATGACGATTGTTGATTTAGGTGGGGGAGGGGGATAAGGGGTCAATTTTTGGCCAAATTTTGTTGACGTCATTTATGGATTGTCATTTTTGTCAGTATGCAGTGCAGACTATATAAGATTATGGTACATTCTTATGAGACCAATGAGAGTATAGTGAGACTATACGAGGCACTCATTGGGACATAATAAGACTCCAAAATCAAAGGGATTTTGTTCTATGAAACTCTCCGGCAAGAGTCCCTTAATTAATAATAACATTTTAGGAGTCTATTATGAGACTCCTCTTTATAATAAAAAATTTAATAAAAAAAGATTTTTAATTGGTATATACATGTAAATAATATGTTCCATAATCCAATAAGAAAAATGGTCTCATACAATGAGATTTTTCACCAAGGTGGTGAACCATCAGGTCTGGTGAAAAGTGCCGTATGCCACAAAGTCGCCATATCACCACATGCTCACATGGCACGTTCTCATATGGCGACATTGCAGCGGCGACATGGCCGTGGTACAGAAATCTTTTAGAAATTTATTTCTGTGCAATAAATTTCTGTTTGTGCCACACACGTGAAGCAAGTGCAGGCAACAAATTTCAAAACTCCCTATAATTACTCACCAAATATCCCGATCGCGACAACACTGAATATGCAAAATAACAGGGAAATTGGTTTCTATTCTTATTATT
>JAQGCC010004807.1:0-12519 GCA_034698905.1 Xestoiulus laeticollis | reverse complement strand
TGCAAATTAGCTGTTTGGATAAGTGTTCTTCGAAGCGTTACGATTGTCTTTTCGAAGACAAAATGTATCGTTTCCCTGATTTTTTGAATGATTGAATTGCGGCAGTTGGTAAAAGATGCAAAAAATGTTTCCGTAGGACTGCTTCGTGCAAAACTTTTTGGTAGAACAGTAACAACAGTTTGAGGGCATGAAGCATGGCATAATTTGAAATGCAGCATTCCGATCGGAAAACCAATCGGAACGCTGCATTTAAGATTGTCTTTCATCATGCTATGCAAAATAACAGCGTGGAGCATGGATGCATGGCATGGTCTGAAATGCAGCGCTCGATTGGTTTCCCGATGGCGGGAATTTCAGAGTGCCAATCGGAATGCTGAATTTCAGATCATGCCATACCTCATGCTATTCCATGCACCCTTTACACTGTTTCCTTCCAAATTGTTTGGTCTGTTAATATGCGTGTTGGATACCGAGCACTTTCGGGAGCTACATAGTATGTTGAAGATAGAATTTTGATGTAGATACACTGACTGAATGCACCATTTAAGTTGATTCTGCTACAACAATTTGTTAGAAGACTAAAAAGAGTATAAAAAATGCTCCAAATTGCTTGGAAGAAATTTAATGCACCATGTCTGATGACTGTATTGTACTCTGGGCCATTCTAGTGCAGTTTTTCCAGTTCATTAGTTTTACCTTCTCAGACAATGAAAAAATAAATGAAGTTTTCAATGTCAACGTTGTTGAAGTAGAAGGTAGAATTACTTTCGATGTTTTTTATTAAACGTTTTTTATTTCAACATTATTTTGAAGTAATTACTATGGAAAAAAAGCTACAATGAGGTGGAGCTATTTTTTATCTTCAGGAAACCAGGAATGGGAACAATTTTAACAACATGCATGTGAAGCACTTAATTTTTATTGAATCACAAATCAAATTTGAGATTTAAAAGTTCGATTCCCCAAGCATAATTTTTATACCGATAATTTATCCACTGCTATTTTAAAGAAAAGATTTTCTATAAGCTTTAAAAATCAACTTTAACATATATGCAACAGATGTGAATATAATTTATAAAAAGAACAGGAAACATATTTGTAATGGTCTTCTCGTAAAAATATTATTTGAAAAAAAAAAAAAAACTAGAGAACCCAACGTGTGTTACATGGACTTCATTACAGTACTTTAGCCACGAAACCTGCTATAATTCAAGCCATGGCTAGCTCTGTCTCTCGTTTCATGACAGATTGCAAGCTGTTGGCCGGATTTATTATGGAAAAGGCTCTTCCAGCACACGCTTTGATAGTTTATAGTTCCATTATTACACTACGCGGTGTGGGGATATCTCGTTACTTAGTCTACTTTCATAGCCGCAGTTTCTGTGGTCCAGTTTCTTACAAAGAGCACTTCCAACCAGTAGTAACAATTCTATTTCTTATCCATACGGAACTTAATTTGCATAACACTCTGCTCGCGTTTTGTCTCTATGCGCTGCCTTCACACGTGTTTTTCCATTGCCCCGTATCCCTCTAGGCTGACAATGCAGCGAGGATCAAGGCCGAAAAGATAAAAATTGCGCTCGAGAAAATCAGAGAAGCCAATATTAAAAAGGTAGACTCGTATCTTCGGAATCTCTGTAGGAGCGCTTGCCCGAAATGCACGATACCCTTTTAACCCTGTTACGCTTCGTTACATCATGTAGATCACATATGCGTGTTTCACTGGTTGTGCGTGTCCGAGGTAGGGTTCTTTAAAGCGAGACACGCCGTTGTGCACGGAAAAGACGATTCCCAGCCACCATTACCGACCGTATATTCAATCTCTTGAAGCCAAGAAGTAAAGTGCAGTCCGGCCAGGCATCCCAGCTGTCCAATAAATTCCTATATTTTTGATGTCGTCCTATATTGTCCTATTATTTCATTAACTTTAGTACAGGAATGTAATAACCAAGGTGACAAACAGTCCTGAAAATCCTAAAAATGTCCTAAATACCCTCTGAATAATAGAATAATTGTTGTAAATATGATGTTTCAAAAGTTGAGGTTACCCCAGTCCAAGAAAATTAATGCTACATTATTATAGTGATGCAGATAAGCAAATAATTGTGCATTTTATGATAATAGCATGATGTTTGGAGCAGCATTTTGAATAAGTATAAAACTGATTGAGAACTGACCCTGGAAGGCCCCTGGCCCTCCTGTAAGAAGCATGGGAGCCCTTTTTTTGTTTTACAAATTACGAATCTGATGCGCTAAAATCACAGTAAATTTTGTCCTAATTTTGGCAAAAATACGAATTAAAAATAAAATTATATAGTATACATTCGAAAATTCACTATTAAAAAGTTAAAATTACATCTAAAAAAGTCCTAAAAAATCATAAATAATGAAAATGAAAAAATGTTTGCCATCCTGTGCTATAATTCCTATATTTTCAAATAATGTCCTGTAATTTCTATATTTTATCCCTAAAAATGGCTGGGATACCTAGCCGTACACATATCCTAGGATACGTTAAGCACTCACTGGTGCATTTCAACATCGCAAATTGTTTTTCCGGGTATAACGGCACTGTTTCGCTCTTTTAGACACCCATCTGTATGTGTTGTTTTTGTATGCGTGGACCATTTCCATCAGCGCTTCGAACTCTTGGCATACTCAGCTTTTGCTACCTGTAGATTGACAATTGGCAGCAGCTTCTCTTTTATAGCACGTGATGGATGCTCGGTCGTGCTCCCTGCCCCGCATGTTCAATTTCTTTCGCACTCGATGCACACACCAAAAAAGTTTTATTTTCCTGCATTCATTTGTTTATATGAAATCATAAGCTTTCGGCGAGGGAAATCGACTTTTAGACGAAAGGAACCACCGAAATGTGGAGCAAAGCAGCACACATGGGCATAATGATTTCTCTTCGAGATGTTACCCGCTTTTTTAGCTCAATGAATTGGAAATGCAGAATCGAGTCGGAAGTTTAGAAATCCACGAAAGCAATATCATCGTGGTCGTCGTAAACGTAATGACTTTGAGGGCGGAAATTTGCATCCTTATAACTAGCATCCCACACGGGACATATTGCGTTTTTCTGTTTTTCCTGTCTCGGCTGCTCCCACCTTCTTTTAAAAAAAACGTGAACGTTTTATTTTATTACTCCTGGATATTAAACCAAAGAAATTGCGGATGTGGAATAGAAATTGGGAAATTCGTTTTGAAAATTAGCATTTCGCTATCAAACTCTGCAAAGCACTCTCAGAGATGCTTGCTGCTGTTGGGTGATGTCACATGGACTTCTGCGGCATTCTTGTCCACTACTCCTGCCATAAACTTGATTCTCGATAACATTAATTAGCATTGCAGAAGCACAGATTGTTGATGAAATTACTACTACCGTAGAACTTTTTACCTGTACCGAAACTGAAATTTTAAAGCAAATTCGTCGTAACTGCTGACTTATTTAGTAGCTTTCAGGTATCCCAGCCGTCCTATATTTCCTATAAATTCCTATATTTTTGATATCGTTATATATTTCCTATAAATTCCTATATTTTTAATATCGTCCTATATTTTCATTAACTTTTAAACAGGATTGTAATAACCAGGGTGACAAACAAGTCCTAAAAGTCCTAAAAAAGTCGTAAAAGTCCTAAATATTCCTAAAAGCCCTAAATGCTTAGGCTACTGAATAATTGCGTAATTATTGCAAAAATTATGTTTCAAAAGTTGAAGTTACATGTACCCCAGTTATTATGACTGCTATATTCTTTGCAAAAAAAAAAAAACAATGCACTAAACTTCACAGTAAATTTTGTCCTTATTTTGGCATAAATGCGAATTAAAAATAAAATTAAAAGCGAATTAAAAAGTCTTAAAATTTAATCTAAAAAAATCCTAAATATGGAATATGAAAAAGTGTTTGCTATCCTGTGCTATAATTTTTATCCTTAAATTTGTCTGGGATGCCTGAGCTTTCTATCACCATCAAGTTTCCCTAATTAATCAGTCTTAAAATCATTTGAAAAGTACATCCACATTTATGTCAACAGTAGCATATTGTAGCGAGATTTAATTCGGTAATCCATTTATGCCTCCACCTAATCACACTTACATAATTTTAAATCCATAGAAGCATGGTTGTTCTTTTATTGTGATCTCTTGAATCAATGCATTTATTGAATAAGGTTAATTTTTTTTATGTTGTTGCGTTTAGAATTTGCAATGTTTAGTAGTGAGTTATCATTTTCATTTTGACTGTCTTTAATATATTTTTTTTGCTGTTAACAAGGCGTGCTTATTAGCTGAATGCTTCACGTTTCTGCTTATTATTCCTTATTTTTAATCCCCTGAATTATAATTTGCGATTTTAATCCGAATCAATCCAGACATGAAAGCAATGGTCACTAACAATCCCACTTGTACTTACAGTTGTTTATCAAAGCCTTCACCTCGGATGGAAGCGCCAAAAGCCTTTTAGTAGACGAGAAAATGTCCACGGGTTACGTCACCAAACTATTAGTCGATAAAAATCACGTAACACTCGATCCGAAATGGTCCATCGTTGAACATATCCCTGAATTATATATGGGTAAGTAAAACATCATTTTCTTTCATCAATTTATCTCCGATGCAAAAATGGGTGTTAATCTACACAACCGGCTTTGAGGTTTGCGCATTTAGCGATTGCATATCGAAACTCGTATGCTAATTTTTTTGATATTTTCTCTACTCGTGTATCTGCAGAAAGGGTATTAGAAGACAACGAGAATTTAGTGGAGAACCTGTTAGTCTGGGCCAGAGATTCCAAGAACAAACTCCTATTTTTGGAACGAAACGATAAATATGATCTCTTTCTTCGACCAGAGGTTTGTTTCACAGTAATTTTTACGCTAGCCTAAACACACCATACTATCTTACTTAAATATGTTAATTTAACAATTTTTTTTTTTTGCAGAATTATCTTTTGGTGGGTAGCATGCTGAAAAAGAATATGGATTTTGATGATGATTCAAGGACCGCATTAATTGAAGTGAGTTACGCTTTATCCTTTGGATCGGCCGCTATTTATCTTCGACACCCGCTAACTTTTGCGCGTCATTTCACTTGCAGGATTTTTTTGCGGGGAGCGGTGTCAGCGTTCCCGAAGTGGAGGGACATTTATACCTAAAAAGCGATGGCAAAAAAGCTTGGAAGAAGCATTATTTTGTTTTGAGAGCATCTGGGCTGTATTATTGTCCAAAAGGAAAATCAAAAGTAAGTGTACCTAGTTGGAATGTAGAAGCATATTGAACAGAAATATGAAAGCAGTGTTGATCGAACAACTGGTTTAATTATAAATTTAGATAAATACATGTACGTCAATATACGTATATTAAAATATCGATGTTTGTTTTTATAGTTGTCTAAAGACCTCGTATGCCTAGTGACATTTGACACAAACCACGTCTATCTTGGGGCTGGATGGAAGAAGAAATACAAATCACCTACCGAGTATGGCTTTGCGATCAAGGTAACTAGTTTTATTTGGCATTACTGGCGCAGATATTATGGTATCCCAGCCGCCCTACATTATATTTCCTATATTGTCCTATATTTTCATTAACTTTTGTACAGGATTGTAATAATAGGGTGACAAACAATTCCTGAACGTCCTAAAAAAGTCCAAAATATTCCAAAAAAAGTCCTAAAAGTTCTAAAAAAGCCATAAAAGTACTAAATATTCCTAAAAAAAGTCCTAAATACCCTCTGAATAATCGCGTAATTATTGTAAAAATTATGTTTCAAAAGTTGAAGTTACATGTATCCCAGTTATTATGACTGCTATATTCTTTGCAAAAAAAAACAAAGCACTAAAATGCACTAAAAACCCAGTAAATTTTGTCCTTATTTTGGAATAAATGCGAATTAAAAATAAAAATCTATGGTATACATTTAAAAAGTCACTTTTAACTCTTAAAGTCTTTAAATTTAATCTAAAAAAGTCCTAAAAAGTCCTAAAGAAAATGTCCTATATCTGTCCAATATTTTCAAAGAAAATGTCCTATAATTCCTATATTTTTATCACTAAAAGTGGCTGTGATACCTGGTATGTGTATTTTTCTAATGCTTTAATTTGATGTTCTCTAGCATCCACAAGTCCAGACCAAAGCATCAAAGTACATCAAGTATTTGTGCGCAGAAGACGAAAGATCTTTACTTCAATGGGTCACTAGCATTCGGATAGCGAAGGTAAGTTTCTGACTACAGGTTCCTTTCCTTTCCTTCGTATCTGCTCTAAAACTCGATTTTTATATAATAGCACGGAAGACAGCTACTCGACAACTACAGAATGCTGCTTCAGGATATGGCCGAGGAGGATTTGGAGGCCTTGGCGCACGCCCGGAGCTTTTCCATTTCTTCGATGGCCCGCAGCACCACCAGCAGTCAGTGCACAACTCCCAGCGCCCCCACGACCCCGATTTATGAGCTGGCCGAACCGCCACGAGCGCCTTCGTCCAGCAGCAGCAGTTCGGACACGCACAGTTCGCTGGTAACACCCGTTTCCACCCTGGAGCGAAGCTGGGGGCGTCGTTCCATGTCGCGACAGGATTCGGTGCGCTCCTCCTCCACGAGTGGCAGCGCCACCAGTGTGGGTTTGGAGCGCTCCGGCAATGGCACTCCCACCGGGGAGCTGTACGGTTTTGACAGCGAGTCCTTCCCCATGGGCACCATTAAGCGCAAACCCAGCGTGAACCCCAAGATCCCCCTCACGAACACAACGCGCACGCTGGCCAAGCAATCCCTGGGAGAGGACGACTCCCCGGCAGAGACCGAGTGCGGGCTCAGCAGAAGCGGCACCTTGAGGAAGACCTTAAGGCGGTCCCTGACCGACGACAAGATAAGCATACCCGAATTAGTTTCTACGCTGAGGAGGCAGCAACAAACCCGCGAAGCCAACGCCTCCCGCAACGCTAGCCCTGCCAAGTCGGAGGTCAAGGAAGTGGAGGAGGACAGTTTTCCGCTGCCTCCGCCTCCGGAATTTGCAGCCAGCACCGAAAGCCTGCTCAGCGTCGAATCCCTGCCACCGCCGCCGCCTGAAGCTTACAAGAGCAGCCTGAGTCTGGACTTGCTGCCTCCACCGCCCAATGAGCAGGGCGCTAGTCTCGTTCCGACAACCCTGTCACCCACCAAGTCGGCCAACCCGAATCCGCCCGTCCCGCCGCCGAAGCCTCAACAGAGGGTTACTCTCGAGGGTGAGACGGCCGCAGGGCCCCCACCTTTTTTGGCGGAGCTCAAGGCGCAGACCCTTTCCCCCAAATCGACCCCGAAACGGTGGCCCGGAGGAGAGCACTCCCCTGCCGTCAATGGCCATTCCAGCTGCGAAGGGACGCGGGCGGTCAAGAGCCCACCCGTGCTCAGGCGGATTACGTTCCGAGACGAGGTCGGTGGCGGGTCAGCGCATAAGCTAATACCAAACGGGCGCGTAGGCCCACCACCACCACCACCCCCGCCTCCACCGCCACCACCGCCTGCAGATTTCATGGCGGCAGTCCTGCGACCCAGATCCAACTCTGGCACCCTCAAGCCACCCCCTCCTCGGAGGAGTGAGAGTACGCGCCTCAGTGCCAGGACCCTGTCCCACAGCCCCGTAACCCCGCCCAAAACTTTCCTGGCCGACCTGCAGCGCGTTATGGAGAAAAAGTGGAAAGTGGCACAGCAGCTGAAAATCGACACCGGCTCCAGCGCCCACACGGTTATGGGGTTTCGGGATCCCCCTTTACCCGCTGACGTCCTTTGCTGCACCACGCACGTGGATGAGAAGCACAGGGTGGCTGCGGCAAAAGCCGCCGCCTTTGCCGCAGCAGCTGCCGCGGCTTCCTCGCCGCAATCGCCGCCATCTCCAACCACACCGCAAGGGGGCATGTTTGCGAGGGGCTGCAGGGACAGCGTCCGTGGCATGGTAGGGGATGAGGGGCGAGCCTCCTTTATGAACAAAAAGAAGTTTCCTCCGCCGCCGCCTCCGAAACGCAGCGAAACGACGCAGCTCACAGGGAGGACTCAGTGAAGCGGCAGTGATGGTTGATACTCCCTCTTGGATTTTGGCGCCATTTTTTTCGTCTCGGTTTTAAAATTATATAGGTGGTTCTCATCAAACCTCGTTCGCAATCGCCATTACAAGATCGACTTATGTGCATGTGGTTCTCAACAAACTCGCCCAAAGCTTTCCGGATGTGGAATGGTTTGGAAAATGATCCTACGTTTCGAGGAAATGGGGATTTTTTTGCCTGGAACTTAGTTCAGTTGAAATGCACATCGGCCATGATTTACGATTGCACTAGGCATAGTTAGCTGTGTTTATGCATATCACATACCTATGCTACTGTATTATGGTCGCCCTATCCCGTTAAAAGCAGTCAAGCAAACATAGTCATCCATTCAAGTTTGTTTTGAAGGTCTGTAGGCTAGCTTGCTTCAAGAAATGAAATTTTGCAGTGCTTAATAGCGTGTTGCACTCCCAAAATCTTCTGAGATAAATTTTAGTAAGGATATTGTTTATAATGGCTGTTTTTTAGAACAATCTTGCACATCTTTGAAAAAGGGCAGTTTTTACAAAAAAACATCGTCGCATACGACATCATCAGGAAAAACATGCCATTATATGCATAAGTTTTAATAAAATCAACTTTCGAAAATGAAGTGTTTGGGGGTGCACCATCTACTTGAGCCTGGTGGTAGGGATTTTTGTATAGGTCTCGAGAAAAGCGTTAATAACCACTTTTGTTTTAATTTATCATTCGGCATGGCCTGAAAAGTGTGATTCCATTTAAATTATTGCTGCAGTCATCAATTGTTTTTCTGAAAAAAAGACTAAAGGCTCAAGTAAAAACTTAACGCTTTTTTTACCCGAACTTCAAAATATCATTTGAGGCACTCAGAATCTTATCCACGATAGTATAAGTTTTCGATTAGTTAACTGAAGCTTGTGTGAGCGGGCGCCACTTTTGATGTGCCATGCTGTGTTTGAACTTCATTGGGGCTAAAATTATAAAATTTATAAAATTCCTGAGGCCTTGATTATTTCTGACATTATTCCATATTTCAATCATATTTCCATATTTCAATCATATGTACTGGATCCCTTATGACTTAAGTCGGCATTGCACGGCACATCAAGAGCGCAGCCTGCCCGCCAAAGAATCTGTACATTAATCCAAATTTTATTTCGTCCTCGATAAGATAAATTTCGTGTATCTGCCTATTGAAGACTCTGGAAACAAAGAAATCCATTTTTTGCCCCTTACATTTGGTTTCTTGTGGGATATTTGTTTGTCTCCAGACCTATGCAAACTCGCCCTTAAATTTCTAGCAATCCAACTTATATATTTTTAATGTTATGTAGAGTTGTAGACAGATGAAGGATTTTCTTTATTTAAGTCTTTAAATGAGATGTAGGGAAACGCTTCAATTCACTTGTTTTTCACATCGCATACGATTGAGGGGTAAGACCTTGTTGCAAGCTGCACACATGTCGAAATTTGACATGAAAGTCTCCCCGAACGTTTTTTTTGCCGTCATTTGATTGCAATGCAACGAAGAGCACTCTATATAGAAAGTTGGACCAAAAGATTCCCATCGTTGGCACCTATTCCCATGTTAAATCCATTAGTCGAGGAGTGTGCAACGTTGTATCGAAGCACGTAGTTTGACACAAACAATTAGACACATTTTTGACCAATGAATTGAATGAGATTTTTTATTACTATTGTTTGTTAAACTTGCTCAAATTGAGTTTTGGTGGGCACCAGGAAAAGGGTCCTGAATAAAAAGTTAGTTGTTGGCTGCTGGTAACACGTGCAAACCGAGCTTTCGGTATGGCTGATTTTGGTTGGATGCGGTTGGAGACATTTTAAGACTAGTTTGATGTCCGTAATGACGATACGTGATTTCAAGATGGGCTCAAGATGTTCAATTGCTTTTTATTTATGATTAAACTGTTTCATTTCAAATAAAATTGGGAGAAGTTTGTTTCGTAGTGGTGATTATGTAAATAACGTGCTTGATTAGCCTTAAAATTTCTCCCCCATATGCAAGTAAAAACAATGCTAGATAAAACTCTAGAAAGGAAAGTTAGCAATACTCAGGGAAATCAAAAAATAACCAACTCATTCCCAACATTCCATTAAACACTAACAATTCCAAAATCCCGAGTGCCGTTCGAAAGTCACGTACGTAACAACTACGAATTCCACGGCATCCAACCAAAACCCTAGTTTATGGGTCTTCAAACAGATCGGCATGTGACGACCGAGTGCGTAGCGCGGTGCCAAATGGATGGAAAGTGCTTTAAACGAACAATTCAGTGTGATATTTAGGCTCCAGTTTGAAACGCGGTGCTTTAGTTATTTCTTTCTAAGTCACAGACTTAGACAACAGCGATCCCAAGTGCTGTACGTTTTTTTCTTCTCTTTTTGAAGGAGCTGGACATCCAGCGATCCGAAAACGACTTTTGACTTTTAACCTAATGTCCCACTCGTTGTTATCCGTGTTATCACTGTGACTGTTTTTTTCTACCTTCCAACTCAGATGTGATTGTTATTTCTGAGCTGTTACTCGCGCGTATACCAAGTTCACACGTGAAACTCGTGTATGTTGTCACGTCGCCATGTTCAATTCTGTGACTTGCCCCAACAAGAATCAACGTCGAATTACAAATTCCTTTAGGGTATGTATGCACTTGAAACAGACCATAGTAACGTAACTCAGTCGCGTAACGAGTTTCGCTTGTGAGTGGAAGCGTACGTAGCAGAACATCGCCGGGAATCGTATGCCCGAACAATGCCATCACTTCAATTTATGTAATGCAGCAAGACTTGATATGCGACTTACATGAGTTTAGGTATCCCAGCCACTTTTAGGGATAAAAATATAGGAATTATAGGACATTTTCTTTGAAAATATAGGATTATAGGACATTTTCTTTGAAAATATAGGAATTATAGGACATTTTCTTCGAAAATATAGGAATTATAGCTGCAGGATGGCAAACACATTTTCATATTCAATATTTAGGACTTTTTTAGATTAAATTTTAGGATTTTACAAAAGTTAAAGGTGGCTTTTTAAATGTAGAATTGAATTTTTAATTCGCATTTATGCCAAAATTAGGACAACATTTACTGTGTTTTTAGCGCATCAGATTCGTAATTTGTAAAAAAAAAATGTGGGTCCCTATTTGATCTTTCAAAAAGGGCTCCCATCCCAATTTAATCAATTTTGGCATAAATGTGAATTAAAAATCAAATTCTACATTTAAAAAAATGTCACCTTTTAAAAAGTCTTAAAATTTTATCTAAAAAAGCCCTAAATATTGAATTTGAAAAAGTTTTTGCCACCCTGCATTTTCCTGTCTGACCTTCTTCATAGGTTGGCTTGTAGAGAATATAGCAGTCATAATAAATGGGGTATATATGTAACTTCAACTTTTGAAACATAATTTTTAGAATAATTACGCAATTATTCAGAGGTTATTTAGGACTTTTATATGACTTTCAGGACTTGTTTGTCACCCTGGTTAATACAATCCGGTACAAAAGTTAATGAAAATATAGGAAATATAGGATGACATCAAAAATATAGGAATTTATAGAAAATATAGGACGGCTGGGATACCTGTCAGAGTTACTATATAGTTTATTGCGCGTGTATACACACACCCTTAAATCCATTATGCCTGGACACTTTTTTACGCGGCAGCCTCTGCAGGGTTTTGTTGCTTTGTTTTTGAATGCACCCGATAGTTACTTCGGGATGTATTTTCCAAATGAATGACAAAATTTGCAGAAGATGCCGGATGGGAAAATAAGTATTTTGAGGCCAAATCTTGTTGGGGCCAGAAACCTAGACCACATCTGTATTTCCCATCCATTAACCACTATCTATATATACAGTAACAGTGTTTTCCTCTTTTTATCGCAATAGTTTGCGCTCCAGCATAGACGATCAAGGACAGTGAATGTAGAACGACGGTGCCTATCTGAGTTCTTGGAAATTTTCGAATTGTTTGCCTTTCAGTAGTCGTAACGATTAATGTAACGGACGTCTGGTATTGCATCGACAAAGAGTCACAAATGGAATCTTTTGCTCGTTGGATTCCGGTATTTCGCGTGGGACTATGGGATTCTTGCCTTGGTAATCTTATTTTTACGTTTATTGCCTTCCCAGATTTTGTTCCCATTTTGCTCAAAAAGAGGCCTCCTGAAAAAATAATACGTCACAGATATGCTACGAGATTGCTGTAGATTTTGCTAGGTATAAGCTCGAAAGATCCAGAGTGCCAAACTATTTTTGACTTTGAACACTAGATAAGCCCTCGAAGCATTCCCTGCAGCTAATTTCTGCATCCATATGCCCACATAGCAGTTATTTATTGCAGGAAACTATGGTACGAGGAATAGAAACCTGTTGGTGAGTGCGGACCAATAGCCGTGGAAATTTACCAATGTTTCGAAAGTTTTTTTGCAGTACGAATTTAGTGAAAAGAAAACT
>JAQGCC010004806.1:0-12521 GCA_034698905.1 Xestoiulus laeticollis | reverse complement strand
TGCATTTTTATCAATTTTTATTTTTGTATTATAACAAGTAGTTTTTTTTAAAGTATGTTTCAAAATTTCCCTCATAGAAAAACATGTAGTTTAGATCCCCCTTAACTTAAGAAATCTGTAAAGATCGTCTGTGTTGTAACATTAAGCACTTTTTCATGCACTCTCTCTTGCAATTTCAGAAATTTTGAAAACTGAGTATTACGAATTACACTGCATGAGTTTTTAGACAAAAATGTTGGTTCAAGAACCTAGCCTGACCTATTATAACAGTTGACCATCATCTGGTCGTCAGTGGTGATGCACGTAGACAATATAGGGAACCAAAAAAATCGTTATTCTCGTTTTAATGCAATATAGTCTGGTACTGAATCTGCAGTATTTCTATAGGCATGCACATGTGTGCCTTTATACAGGTTACATGCAGTGTATCAATAAAAAAATGAGTGGAACCTCCTAAACTGAAACCTCCCACATGCAACCGACGACTATGTGTGCCGAAGCGAGTTTTCCGTTTCGGACGATTAGCTCACACGGACCTTATGATGGCAGTGGTCAGTCATGTGACCTGACAGCTTGGGCCTAAGCCGCGGCTAGCGGCCATTTAATCGCCGCCATCCCTGGCCTCGGTGGGTCATTTGGCTCGAGCAATCCACTGTTTCAAAGGTTAACTCGCGCCATATCATATGCCGTAGCGTTTACGCCATTCCGGGCCATTGCTTCCCATATCGGGGAGTATAAGCCATGGAGAAGGGAGTTATTACTCCGCATTCATATTCATCGTCGTTCCTGGGTCCACTGAGTGATTGCTCGGGGGTGGACAATGGTCGCTGCAATCTCACGCTCCAGCTGACTTATGACCAGTAATGTCAATAGCCGGTGCTTTGATCGATGCACCGCGCATACATGCATGCAGTGGACAGGCCGAACTGATGCAATGCTTTGGTATCCGTTTTTGTTTTTTTCCAAATTAAATTCCGCAAGGCGATGCAGTGAGGCCTTACTGCCCACGGCCTTACTGATGAAAATGGATGCAATCTGTAAATTACATGCACAGCTTTCGACAATTTGTATGATGGCCATCATCCTGTAGAAAAGGTCGCATTCAAGCAATGCCTTTATGGAGTCTTGCTGATTCTTCAAGAAATTTCAGTAGCGTCCTTTGATGTTAGGAGGATTATTTCTAGATAGTCTTGTAGTATGCACGGAAGTGACAATGTCTTCCTGCTTCTTCCAAGACTTTCAGTACAGTTCATGAGGAATGCCATATTGCAGAATCTCTTTTAAAACTTCGCATAAAATATATAAGCTTATACCGGTTCATATAAGATTGCATTCGATACAATGCTGCTTGAAAGTTGTTGTCAGACCTCTGTATAGTGGCCACGTTTTCATAAATTGGTTTTAGTGCATGCAGCGTATGTTTTCCTTCACAAAATCCTCTGTATAGTGACCACCTGTATACATGTAGTGGCCGAATTCTGCTATTTTTAGGGTATCACCTTTAGCAGGTTTTACTGCAAATGTGCTATGGATGTTTTCAATTAAATTTTTGTATACATTACAGTCATATATAGGGAACATTTAAAAGGAACTATAGCATAAAAATGCTTTAGCAAAAACAAAGATTAAAGAACATATTGCTGCAGTGTCTTCTTGAATATTCTTTATAAGACTCACTAAGATTCATGTAGGTCAGGAGGATTCTTGGTTGCTACTAGTTTATAGTTTCTATAGGAGAGACCTTATAACATGGCATAGCATTTAAAGCAATCTTCCCAAAGTTTTGCTGATTTTTCAAGCACTCATTGAAAGAAGAATTTCTTGTAGTTAAGACTAATTTTGAGGGTCTCTCATAAAACTGTGTCTATAAAAGAGGTCACAATGCGGACACATTTCTGTTTCTAATTCAAGGACTTTCAGTAGCATTGCCAGAGGTTACATGTACACGTACTATAATGTATGTAGAATATAGTAATTTCTAAGATATCTTAGAACTTTGCACAAGTGTATATAACTCTGCACCCATCAGGCCATTCAGAAATGCAGCAGCCGTTATTGCATTATCCAAAAGATGACCCTTTCGCCCCATTGATCCCGACTTTCTTGGAAAAACGGCCGTGCAGGCTGCAGCTTACTTTCAACTGAGCTACATGTAAGCCCGGTGATTCAGGAGTATAATAAATATGGCTCTGGCAGCGAAATTCCTGACCAAGAAGAATGTTTCTAATGCCGTTCCTGTCCAGTGGCACGAGGCTGGACGCCAAACTTCCGATGTCCGGCATTAGCTAACAGCTCAGGCGAAATAGTCCACGCTCTCCTTCTATAGCAATCATTTTGGCACACCATTTATTTTCCTCCCTTTTTTCTGATGGTGCCATAAGCCATTGTTCCTCCCATTCATTTCCCATATTATACCATGCAACTGCAGTCTGCAGACTTCTTAATGCCCGCGCAAAATTTGATTGCTTTTCATCCGCGAGCCTAACTTGGGACCCCGATATATCGATGAACTGACGGCAGGCGGGGAGCACAAACAATTATTTCCCTTCGGAATGCATTCCGCCAAATTACCGCGGAAAATTCAGCCGCCATATGACAAACTGCCAATTTAGACAGCGGGGCTTTATAGCCTATATACAGTGCTTACAACGCTGCACATCCAAAACCATGTGTTGGAATGGAATGTGGGGCATGTCTTCCCAATGAAATCCAAGCTTGGCGTGCAACAGAAAACGAGCAAATATTTCGGCTTTTCATGTTCAATCATATCTCGTTACATGACGTTTGTCCTGTCCGTCATCTGACCCCATCGAGCATGCAGGTATAACATGCAAGGCTTCCCAACACTAGCATGCGAACTCTTATAATCTACACATTTATATCCCATGCAGTGCATGCAGGTGGTCTTACCAAAAAATTAAATGTCTATGTCTTAAAGGTCCTGAGACATGATTCTAAATCAATTCTAAGGCCGGAATTCATAGTCGTTTGAAGTATAGTACTTATATTTGTATACTTTTAGCACACAAGTAGTATATAGTTATTCGATGACTATGAATTCAGGCCTTATAGTCTTAAATCTTAAGATATTCTAAAAATGGTTTAAGTCTTAGTACTGACGTCTTGATACGCTTAATTTTCGTTATAATTTCATACCCCTAAGGTATGATGAAGCCAAAAGAACATCCATCATCAAGTGGCTGAAATCATAGAGGAAGTTTGTTAAGAAATGGTTCAGTTCACGCTCAGTGATGAATTGACTTCACATGGTGCAGTAATATGTTTTGAATACGACGAAAAACCATTGATGTAATATTTGTCTATTTTTACAATAAATCAGTAAACGTATATAAGCATGTATATATTTTTCTTGTGTCATACATATTTCTTACAGCTGGCTCTTTTTGGGACAACGCATTCACTTTCATGTACATTATACATCATCAAAGTGATTGCGAACTTCAATACTCAAAATGCTAAAACGTATCCTGAAGGCAATCCTGCGATGCAAAAATGGGGTGTGGTGGGTCTGGTTGCGTTTTGGAACACTGCATTCAGTTTATGGTTCTCGTTCGTTGCTCCTCATATAAGCAATATCATCACCCTATTAATTATTCATTCACTGATTAAATGGCACTCGTGCCATTTTGTGAGAAATTTGTCATCGCCAGAAAAGAAACGACGCTACGATTTTAGCATATTGGGTGAAAAAAGGAGCCCGGGTTTGAATCCCGGCTCGGAAATCAATTGAAATTGCCCTTGGGTCGCCACTCGCCGAGTGTCATTTCCTGCGAAGCCCGTTGTTGCGGTACGGCTCGTCATTTTCACCCTCAGCGAGCAAGAGTCTGGGACATTGGAAGCACCACGGACTCTTGGCGGGATTTCCCCTCTTCTCCCGGGTTTTTACTCTGCTACAATGTGGTTTGGTTTCGGTTTGGTGGCTACATTCAGGGTCACGTGTGGACACACGACCATGAGGAACGCTTGAAGCCCCCTCCGCTTGCAACGAATGTCCAATCTGTGGATAAGTGCTTACAAATTTACATGGAAATGCTGTATGAATTGTCGCAATCACAAAGATGGAGTGACTTTCATTGCTATATAGCGAAAATGATACTGTTGCTGGAAAATTAGTTAATGATATACATAGGCTACATTACCTTCTTTGGGTATACATGTACATGTATTTACTAACAAATCAGATTATAAGAAGCATGAACAGCTTTTTGAACAGCTTTTAATAAAAGCGAATGACTTTTATGATAGATGATATATAGAGTAATTAAACCTGGAGAAAGCTGGTATGAGGTATCCAACTAAGGTTAATAACGTATAGTTTACTAATTTCGAAAAAAAAATTCAAAATTTTTTCAAAGAACGATTATATATCAAAGAAATGTCATATAGCAACAGATGTTTATGTATGCATTCTTTGTATTGGATATAGAGAACAAGAATAGCCACGACAGTGACCATCTCTTGTACACCGTATAAACGATCCATTTTGTGGACATGGACGCGAAAACTTACACCTAGCTGTGCTAATGGTAACCAGCCGAAAACACGCTTGAAGTGTCGATTAAGCAAGAGTGCACTCTTGAGCAAGACTTGCAAATCCAAAATTTGATTCTTCAGCATCCCCGCATCAGTCACGTGCTTCCGCCCATAACTTGTCACCAGTCGTGTGACCAGCATTTCTAGCACGCGCCACGACGGCGGCGCTCGGGCCGATTTCTATTCCGGACTTCCGGCATTCATCATGGGGAAACTTCCGGCGCTCGGTGGTCTCTTCCTTTGCACTTGCAGCGTCATCGCGCCACTTGGCAAGGCGAGCTCGGGCTCGTTATTGTCACTCGCCAAACACGTCACAAACGACGAGAATACCATGAATCACGACATCTCCATTCAGACCAGCTTTTGTTCGACATTTTAGTGCCATGTCAAAAGCATCTCGATTGCGCGGCCATTACTGGGAAAATCGTATAATGCTGATGGCGAGGCGATTTGGAGGCATGCTCAATGATGCATGCCTCTCCAAGAAAGCAGAAATTGTTACAAAAAAATAATAATTCATCAGCTAATTTACATTCGTTCTCCTTGCGTTACCTCGATGGCACTGCTACATTATGCTGCAATCGCTGTAAATGGTCTGTTATTCATTCAGAACCCTCTGATGGTGTATTAGCCTTTAGCAAACCATGGTATTTCCAAAATTCACCTGCATGCATGCAACCATGAGCGTTTTTGGGTGTACACGGAATTCTGGCATAAAAAAATTGCAACCACGTTACCTCACCAGTAACAACATTTTCCAAAAATTGTCTTCCTTTTGTTGAAATTTGTCCAGGAGCTATCTGTACATCTTGATGTGATTGTTCTATTGCTCAGAATCGATTTAGCACAAACGTTGTGCTATAGTTCTTGCTTAAGTCCAGCCATTAACCAATATCAGATTTGCTGCAATGTCTGCATTGGTTCCTATAGTAACAGAGCAAGAAATATGGTGATGGTGGTGCTAAAAGGTGAACGGGATTTAAAGACGTGGTTCAATAATAAGGGTCCTACCCTCAAGTACAAATTGCAATCACGCAGAATTCTTGTTCGCGTTTTTTAGCGAACTAATTTGCACTCAAATGGAGCTGTTACAATGGACGAAGCTGCTGGAAGAACAGAAAAAAAAGTGATGCATGCGTGACACGCAAACAGCTCCCTCTTGCGCTTCCTGGCTTTAATTAAGGCAGAAGAACTTCAGAAAGTACGCAACAATGACGGATGACACGTGGTTATCGGTGCGAACCATTACGCATAAATTAACCTCGACGCCTCCTAGTTTGGGAAGCCATGAGCTGAACTTTTGGAATGACCAGCATTCTGGTTTGGCAAGGTCCTTATGATTAGTAAAAATCTCAATGTTCTATTTAAAATATGCATGTATGCTACACACTTCAAACTCTTGTTAATGTACAGTATACTATAGGTGTTGGGTGTGCAAAAACCCTTTTGACAATAGCTCCTTGAAAAACCTGAATGATGTGTAAAACATGTATTTTTATCACATCATGGACACTATCTCCAGCAAGAAACATGCCAATTTCTTCCAAATGCGTGAAACGACATGTTTACGGTACATGTATAGTTGCACCATCCAATGTAACTTGTCTCCTCAAGTAAAAAACAGTGCTGGTGATCACGATTTTGAACAGGGTCCCAGGACCATTTTGAGTGATATTAGCCCAAGGGCTAAAAACTCAACTGCGAACGATTCCTCACAGTTTTCTTGCAATTGCTACCATGCCAAACGTCTGACACAGAAAAAACAGGATGTATACAACCAATGCCTTCTGGCTCTCCAAGATGGCGCCAAGCTAGGATTGGCAGCTCCAGTTGCAGCTGTCAAGTTGCGGATTTAATCTAACCATCTTTCAACGAGCCAACTTCGGAACCAAAGTTGGCGCCCTGGGCCCGGCTGTTCCCTTCGTTGGATCCAACCTCTAATCTTGGGCACCTTTCTGTACAGTTCTCAAAACTTTCCAAATTTTTTCATACCGGAAGTGTTCAAGTGTCATCGATGCTTGAACTGTTGAACAGCTTGGACAAAACAGAACTGAACCTGGTAATTAGTTTGAAACCAAAGTATACGGACTGTATACTGAGCAGAATGATGCTTGATGAAACGGAATTGAACATTTCGAGGTGATATTGGATTATACTGCAGCCTATCCTGTGAGAACTGTATCTAACACCAAGCATAATTAATTTGGGCAGTGCTGCACAAAATAATCTTGAATTTAATTGAAGATTCTAATAAACTTGTCCAGTCAACGTTCTTAAACTGAACTATTAAAGCTCATGCATTGTCAGCTTCTTGATGACCCAACATAGAACTGAATTGAACAAAACATCCTTGGACTCAAAGAACTACAACAATAAAAATTGCACTGAACAAAATACTAGTGGTTTTCAATTTTTAAGAATACTTAGAGCAAAATTAAATAAAGCTTAATTGGACCGGACTGAACTGCACTGCACTGCACTTGATGGGATTTCAGAGATTCCATCATCCTCACAATGCTCACCTGATCACGAACTCATGACCGTATTGATCTTGGACAAATCCAACCATTTTGACCTTGACATAGGCCCTCTTGATCCGAACCGGGGTGAACCCAACACGACCTCGAGTAGCCAAATGCTAACAAGGGATCGTGGCCAAAAGCCGCAATGCCCAAGAACGGAGGTTCCCTTCACTGGTCAGGTACACACGTCGTGGGTTCAACGTTGATGACGAGGTATTTTTCATTACGTCCGAACGGCGCGTTTGGCCCGGGGGGATGTGTGTAACTAACAGGGCAATAAGGGAGGGAGGGGGGAGAGAAACGAAATCGGGCCCCCTGGGGGAGAGGCAGACACGCACGAAGATTCAGTGGCTGATCAGAGAAAAACAAACATTGGCACAGAATAATTACAGCCCTATGGGCTGAGGAGGTCAGCAGGGCTATTAAACGAGAGGTAAATGGCTGGCCCCTCAATTTCAAGACATGCCAAGAGAGGGAGGGAGGGAGGGACGCCACCCCCTAAGATACGACGCCCGCCCAGGTATACCTCCAGAAAAGATGCGGAGGTGCCATCTGGTGTTCGTTGGACAAAGTTTTCGGCCGCCATCTTGGATTATCATATTTCACGACTGGAATTGTAAAACCTGCATATGTAAATTACATACAAAGAAAGGGTGGAGCTAAATAATGCCACTATGCCATTTATGCCATATTTGTGCTATTAAATAGCTGTACGAATAGGTAATATTTTTGGTGCACCCTTCTTACACCATACACGGGTTATCCATAAAGTTTGTGCGGCCATTCTAGATCCTTAGTGTCTCCGACTTCCAGAACTTCGGGAATTCCCGTGCCTATGGGTGCACAGGGGCACCCCTAAAAGGTTAAAGCGCGGATACTTTTGGGTGAACCCGTCTTCGGCTCAGCGGGTCCCGACACCCCCTCTTGTTGCCAAACAAACACAGTACCGATTAGCCCAGCAAGGCGCTCCAGCCACGGTCAGCGGAATGGCGGCGTTCTGTCGCGGAGCAGCGCCACCTGTCCATCACACCCGTCCCGGCCCCAGCATGGGGCGTTGCGAGGAGGGTGAACCCCAGACCCACCAAAATTCTTTTTTTTTTTTTTGCATTTGGTTAAGGTGGTGTATACCTACACGATGTCACTCCGGCATTTCAAAATGGTTAACCGTGTAGCTCCTCAAATCTAAAAAAATGGCTGCTCCCCCTGGGGGTCCTAATGATTCCCTACTCAATCGTTCCTGTCAATCCACCCTTCCAAAGTGTCGTGTTTAAAAATGTGATGATAACGGTGTAGGCGGAGGGTATGAGTACAGTCCAAGCTTCGATTAGCATGCATGATAAGTTGAAAATCCCAAACGTAGCAAATGAAAAATAGAATTGTATAGTTAGTTTATTTGAGCATATAGCCATGCACTGTATAGTCACGTTATAATTTTCATTATGGGGATGCTAAAACAAAGACCAAGTCCTATGCCTGACATGTCAATTTTCTCGGACATAAGATTAAACAGTGTATTAAAAATACGTGCATGTGGCACCCTTGCTGCAAGACAGTGAACTATGTACGCCATATTTTTGTAGTATAAAATCGATGTGTCGACTGTGATCTATCGCTACTTCTAGGGTCATTGCTAATTAGAGGTTCACTAGTCACAAGTTTCATTGTATGGCCCCTAATGCAAAAAAAAAAAACAGGAATATACTCAAGATTTACATAATTAACTTATCTGCAAAATTTATTTTTCCTTGCAGGTAAATTAATTAGTTAAGTTTTGAGTATATTTGCAAGTTTTTTGCATTACAGGTATAGGCTGGAATGGGTGTTGTAGATATTAATTGTTGGTATGACCACAATTATATCCACATGAATACAATTATCATTAGAAAAAATGTAGATGCCCTATGCACATAGAGGTAAACTACAAATACTTCAATTCGGCCTATATACTTTAAGGAAAGGTATAAAAAGTCCTCGACTTGTAACTTAGACCCGCAACTAGCAGCGCCATCTATAGAGTCAAAAAATAAGTTGTCGCTGTTTTCGAGGGTTCTGGGTTCAAGATGGTTATCGCGAAAACAGGCTTGTTCACAAGCCGATCCTCGCCCACGTTTGCGAAGAGCGCCTTAGGCGACTCTGGTGGTGGTGATGATGATGATGATGATGATGGTGATATGCTGGGCCGTGATGGATGCTTTTTACCTTCGCAGCCTCCGGATGGTACGCACGGGCGCCAAATAAATCCTGGCCAGGTCAAGAGAGCTCCATTCCGTCCGCATAAACAACGGGGTGTGTAGCGAATGATAAATTGATAAACGGGACATTAATAAATAAACCATGGTGATTAATCATATCGGCGAGATGATATCAACTTATTACATGGTTTTAGGCATTGTCAAATATGCGATTAGAATTTGTATTCCTGTGGAATATTAAGATGGTCCTCAAGCCAGTATTGGTTTCGATTAACTGCCATGGGATATAGTAGCTCATTATTTTTGGAACATATAACACTTTGCCAGATACGTATTTTCAAAAATCGAACAACAATGTTCAAGCTTGAGGTATTCTTCCAAAAATGAATTGCCTTTTTACTATACCTATAACGAAAATTTTGTAAGGGAACCAGAAATTCCATTGATGTGACGCTGATTTTCTGGATATACTAGACCCCCTGTGGACATTCCAAAACCTCACGACCGTATACAATATAGTATTGCTCATAGTGGGCACAATGACATAAATGTGGGACAATTGTTGTCTTAATCTGTATATATGGTGATTGGTGACATGCATACATTCGGAATCATATTATGCAGAACACGTGCACGGTCTACAAGGAAAAGAGGCCGGGAAAACAAAAACTTAAACGAAGAAAGTCATCCATGAAAACAGAATCGTGTCCTTTGTTAACATTCAATTAAGACGGAAACCATTTTGAATCTCACTTTTACTTCTTATATATAGTTACATGCACGAGGAAGAAGTACTTTCGTGATCAGTCGCCATAATGGGACCGGATCAATTATAAACGCATAGCAAAGCGAGCATGTCGATAGATAATGGCTTATCGCTGCAGATCAGCAGGTCCTGGTCAAGCCAAGAAAAAAAGCGGGATAAAATTATTTACGGAGGAAGGTTAACCGCTCAGACGAATTTATGACGGATGGGACGAACGCATGCGAAGCAATAAATTTCATTTGAAATTCTGATGGCATGCGTAAATAATTGGAAAATGCGGGGATGTGACCTGGCGTAACGCGAGACGCTGACCATTACACGTGAAAATATCAGGGGAAAAACGCGTGTATGCAAAACGCCTATTACGGGCTGTACGCCTGGTGGACAGAATATGTTTTTGTTGGCTATTTTGAAAGCACTTCCGTTAGCAACACTCGCTTTTCTTCCTTAATTTGCATGGACACTGTTGAAATTGTGCCAGTGCATCAGCGAGCTTGTTCAAGTGTATACTGAAAGAATAAAGGAAGTAAAAGGATATATTAGTTGGAATGGTGTATGTGACCAATGCAAGAATTTAAGATGATTCAGTAAATGTATACATGTATATTGAAGGCAAAAGCTGGTCAAACACCGTTAAGAACAAACGTTGAGCTTTAGCAAGTGCATGTTCACATAAAACCGCCAGGTAACCAAATGTTGGTACAGTTTATACAAGTTAACATTTTCTGTGATCACATCCAAATCTTGCAAGCATATTAGAACATACAATAAGAATAAGATGCTCTTGTACAATATATTCATGTCAACAAGTCATAATTGACTTCAGCTTTTTGTTTATTTTGTGTTCATTGTGTTTATCTTCCATGGAATTAGCAAATAAATAAGGACTGTATATATTTGTTGATGTTTTAGAAACAAATATACAGCTTAACATAATATGATTTGCCAAAATCTGCATATTAATATGTACTGCATAAATAAAGCGATCACAACTTTAGAAAACTGCGGAACAACAGTGCACATGAACTGGCATCTCTGTATACATGCAATTATTCATTATCAAATCGTATGATAATTCACAGCTATGAAACCATAAATATATACAAACGAAAAAGCTGTAAAATCTTCGGGAAAGAGTCACAAGAAAGGTGAAGAATCTCAAGAAAACCGTCATCAGAAATTCCTTCCCAAAATCCACCATGTCAGTCCATCGAAACCAACGTTTTTGATTCGAAGAATTCATTCCAGAATCTTTAGGAATCATTCTGAAATGATTCCCATTTCTGGCATTATTCTCCAACATGTAAGTACCTTAAGGCGTACTGATCATCAAATATCAGACATATATTATTTTACAGCACACTTTATACAGAAGCATCACAACGTGTGCTTCACAGATTCCGAAGATATTTTTTTAAGTTTTTTAGAAACCATTTTAAAGCCTAGAAAACTCTGTTGGTGATTTTAAAATGTTGCGATCCCATGGCCGAAAAAGCTGCACGGAAGCATGACGAGAATCCCGCTGCCACCAATTGGCGCTGAGGTGGTCTCTCAATTTGCCGGCTCCCCCGGACGCATTTTGCAGCACGCAGGCCACGGATAATTACCAACGATCACCGAATATTTTTGTAGAAAAAAATGCAATAATATGCATAATAGGTATCGCGCAGCTAATCAGCATTGCATACGACCAATGGATATTACATGCATCGCCGAGATTGGCCAAAATATGAACAATTAAGCACGAAACGTTACGGGAGGTTTATAGGATCATGCCCATTTAATTTCCTGTAATTTTTTTTAAGCTCCGGTATAATGAGCCTACCAAGATGCTTTTGACCCTAGATGGTTTACATTTATTCGTGAATTAATCGCTGCCTCCTTCTCCCCTTTCCCCCCCCCCCCCTCCCCTCCGTTTCACGGCTATAATTGACAACGTTATATATAACGTTATATCAATACACTGTATACGCTTATATATGTATGCCGCAGAGGGCAGTCGGCCATCTTGGAACGCCTTTTTTATTAAAAATAGACCAAAATCAATATTTTTTTATAGTCAGTTCTGAAATATAACGCGATTATGTGAAGAAATTATATAGGCCCTTCTATTTCGCGAATATCATAGCGAACTATATTTATATTTACTATATATAGTCGCTTAAAACTGGATGTCTTTTGTCCAGATTTACAATCTGTAGTACAAAACATTCTAGAAAATACAAAACGTTTTGTCATCAGTGATTATTTTTTGTCGTCATTTTGGCATCATGCTCATGCAAGACTAGCGACAAAACATTACGTGTAGACCAGGCTTTAGAGAGTGATGTTTGAATACGCCAAGTGGATAAAATGCGTGACCTCACCAAATTTAAACAGATTTTTGCAAATCAGAAATAATAATACAGTCAAAAAAAACGTCGTTTTTCGAGTAAAACCTTTTACTGTAGCCAGCAAGTACTGGCAGAAAATTAACTTTTGAGCCAC
>JAQGCC010004805.1:0-12525 GCA_034698905.1 Xestoiulus laeticollis | reverse complement strand
CAAAAATATGACGTCGTACAGACGTAGATTTTGACACCAGAAAGACGGTTTTTAGACGTCTGTTCCATACAGCTTTTCATACAGCGTTCCATACAGCTTTCAGGAGAAAAAGTCTTAAAGACGTCGGTTTTGACACCAGAAAGACGGTTTTTAGACGTCTGTTCCATATGGCTTTTAGACGTCTGTACGACGTCAGGAGAAGAAGTCTTAAAAACGTCGGTTTTGACACCAGAAAGATGGCTTTTTTTTACAGGGACATTGGGACCAATTTACGACGTCGCATTTGCGGAAAATACGACGTCTGTCCGACTCGTTTTATGACGTCTTCAGGTCGGTTTGTGCTACGTGGGACCTTACATTTTTATTTAAAAAATAACTATAACTTTAAATATAAAGAAAATAATGGTTTCTGCTACCTAACATTGTAAACTACTGTGTATAAAAGTTTCTGTTTATTTGAAGTTACACAGACTACGTGAATGTCGACGTAAGTATTCTCCATTGGAAATGGTATGGTTGCAACCTCCTTAAGTTATTAAGTTAATTTTCCCCAGCCAAATTTGGCAGGGGAAAATAGCAGGAAAATTGTTGAAGAATTTCTCCTATTCCCGCCAATGCAATCATGCTAATTTACTTGTACGCTTGAACTGGATCACATTTTGACATAGTGTACATGTACAGTGTATGTTACTAATGTACAATTGTACACCCTTGACGTTAAAATTGTGAAACTTTGCAAAATGGCCAATATGGGACATGTAGGTTTATATTTTGGTGGTATTTTCAAATGGAAGCGATGTGATTGGCTATTTAATGGGATTATGCATTGTGATCACACCGCTTGTAATCATACCAAAAGAACATAGTGTAGGCTAAGTAATGTGAAGACCACATAAACATAGCATAACAGCCAAATTAATAGACGAAATGTCGAGTGGTGACCGTGATCTTTAGGGATAACGCACTAATAATTTTCCTCAAAATTCAAAATTTCATTATTTTTCTTAGAAGATTGTTTCCCGCTTTTTCGCACATTAATTGCGGCATTCTTTTCGTTTTGCAACATCATTAATTAATCGTGCAAATGGAAATATTTTGGGGTTTTCACCCTATGAAATTACGGAAATTTAAATCCTCTATGCCGGGCATTATGGGAAGAAGTAACATTGATATAAAAGACGGACAGAAGGACTCTTAACTTCATTATGATCGCAGCAATCATTAACGAATGTTGGAACGCGATGTGGTGAGTCAACTTGCCCGACAAGTTGATCCAAGGCAATAATGCTAAAATAATGTGTGCGGATCGTAGATAATATTAATATTTAACAACACACGGCCATGAGGATCGTGCTGAGCTCATTCAAACTTTCTTACGGTAACCGGTGGGGACATCACTTCTTCATAATTATAAGGCCGAAATGGTGAGACGACAATAGCGTTATAAACAGCGGTATCCTGGACACACGAGTGTTGCGAATCACGTTTTGCTAATGAAATCATGCACTGATCCTGGATGACTATAACGATAATGAGGTTACCAAACCACATCTCTCTTAACGACTGACAGACATGACGTTAACTTTAATTTGTAATAATTCGATGCGAACATGTAACCAACGATTAATGTTACAACTAACAAATCATTTGTATATGTGCGTGCTCGAGCATAGTGTTCGACTAGTTACACCTGATTCACACCAACATTGATGTAGAACAACTGATATGGATCAAGCAAAACTTTTGCGTGTTAATTCACAACGCTGAACTCAGTTAAACTGGTCACATGACCTAGTATGCAGGGCGCCCTAAAAGTTGGAACACCATTTCAGTTTACATTTCAAGATGGAGGACAACGAATTGTTTTATGCTATCTACATGGTACAGACAACAAAAAGACTTGATCCATATCAAGTGGAGCAGACAACTTGATTGGATTCGCACAAACTCGATTAAGACTTGATCTTCATCAGTGCACTTGATTTGGTCGGTGTGAATAGTTTTAGTGCATAGTTGTAAATATATTTGTAAAGTTATTGAATAAGTTTTGCAAAACGAAATCGATCATCACACTAGACTAGTTAGTGCATAGTTGTAAACATAGTTGTAAGCATATTTGCAAACATAATTGTAAACGTATCTGTAAATATGTGGGTGCATTCTTCGACCTTATTTGGAGACTACCTAATGAATATTTTGCATCGCGTAACCTCGATCATGCATTCTTGGAAGTGATGAAGCAAACCTTGTAACATCGAACGAATTGCATCGCAGTAAAATTGTTAAATCTAAATCATGTATGAATGTAATTATTCTTATTTTCTATAATCTCAGCGCTCAGCGCAAGGTTACAGAGCTTGGACAATATACATGTGCATGCAAAAGTATAAGATTACATTGATTCATTGTGTTTAATTGATATTTCACAGATTTACGATGCAAGCGGCACAGAATTGCATATATTCTATCATTTTGAGAAAGGTAATTATAAGTCTGGTCATAAGTTTAGAATGGAATCCGAACCAAATAATATTGTCAAAAAAGTTGTCATAATCAAAAGGGTCAAGCTAGCTTTTACTAGTTGTGTACAATTGTGTACTAATTCTGTGCCATCTCTTGCATTTTTTCCATTGACAATGTAACTAATAGTCATCATGCAGTTCAGTCTGCAATTAGGCCAGCAATAGCCAAAGGAAATTAACAGGTAAATGAAAATGGTAGTGACATGTATTGCTATGGTGCCTGTCATTAAAACTTTTCAGCAAGTGTGCGGATGTATGCACAACAGTATTGTGATCGCCGACATCTATCTAGCCGTTACTGCATCGAATGACTGCCGATTTGAAGCAAATGGAAGTGTGCTTGCAGCATGCCTGGCCTAGACGGCCTAGGAGTGTGAAGACGGCTCTCCACCAAAAGCACTACGGCTGTCTCAGGTGCGGGGACCGCTGTCTGCACATGCGCCATGCACGCATTTTGCTACCTCCATGCGGCCGACGCATGCAGTTGAAATATTACAAATTTTTCGCAAACACACTCAACGCTGGGTTGGGGCATGGACAATGTGTTCTGCCAAAACAATGGAGGACAGCAACAACTCTTCCACATTTTAAGAACTGATTAAAGGTGTTAAGTCACAACCATGGCGATCTTGAACCTTAATTCACAAACAATGATATAGAAATACATAAAAAGAATCTGCAGTAAAACCCCTAAAGGCCTCTACACATTTTAACGTTTTCTTACGTTATGCTACACATTTGCTACGCTGTCTTACGTTACATTAACGTTACGCCAACATCCTACACATTTCAAAGTTAACTTTTTTTCTGACGTAAGCGTGCAGTGCCCTCTATAGAAGATAATTTCGCTGCATTCTTGCTCTTTCTGTCCTTTTCAGTGTTCAGCGTCTGCTATAAACGGAAAAAAGTCTGCTTTTTCCATCTCTCTTTCCATTGGTCGGAATAGAAACTGTTTCTATTCTCTTACGTTGCCTTAAGTTTCTTTACGTCATGTCGAAGTCGTCTGCTAGTGACGTCAAAATTGCGTAGCATAGCGTAAAAAAAACTTTCAAATGTGTAAGGGCCTTCTTAAAGGCCCCCACACATTTGAAAGTTTTCTTATGTTACGCTGTATGCTGCCTATAAGTATTCTTAGCTTTTTCCTTAACCTAGCCTACCTAGCCTAACCTAGCTTACCATTTGTCGTTTTTCTTTTTTTTATATATTGTCGGGTTTTTTTATAAGTTAAAAAATAAAAAAATAATTTTAAATTGTGCGATTTTTTTATTTTTTTTATTTTTTAATTTATAAAAAATCCGAACAATATATAAAAAAAAGAAAAACGACAAATGGTAGAGAAATATTTAAAGAATATTTACAATTTTTTTTTCTTAAAAATTTAAATTAAAACAGGAGCTGTATTCGTTCTACGATTTCCCCATATTAAAGGTGTTTTGTTCCCCATTAAAACAAGTTACATTTGCTTGAAGCATTATTTTCATGCGACCAATATTTGTAAAGTTATGGGGTAATTTGCATGAACTGCTGAAAACATTGATATGACATTAAGTCATGGTAACCACAACCCAATGTGCCCTCAATCCAATGTAGAAGTCTCCTAGTGAAATTGTCTAGGACACCAAAGGAGAAGTGGTAACCATTCAAAAGAATAAGTGGTATTTATACCAGAAAATACAACGACTTTCATCATACATTGCATCACATTACATGACATGACATGTGGTCAAGTTCAATGTATACTGAATTCAGTGCACATTTAAGTTAAAGGTAATTTAATTTCTTATTGATTATGTAACATTGATTGCAACATTCTAATTTGTTATTTGTATCCTTTTTGTACAAAATTCGCCCTATTATATCAATGTTTTCAGCAGATCATGCAAATTACCCCATAACTTTGCAAATATTGGTCGCATGAAAATAATGAACTAAGCAAATGTGACTTGTTTTAATGTACACATTCCAAATCAGTGATAAAATGTACAATATGGGTTTGTTCAAGGTCATTTAAGGTCAACTTTTATTTTTTTAATAGTAACTCCTAATTTTTACTTTGGCAATCGATTGTACGTTAAAAAAACAAACTTTTGCCCAAACATTTTTTTCAAAAACGCAAATTTTCCAAAGTAACTCGCATAATTTTAATTTTCCCATTTTCTAATTTTTTTAATGACAAATGTTGAGTTTCTCGAAAAAATTACCTGAGACAAACCATTCTTTAAATTTTTCAAGGAATCAATTCCATTTTTTAAATAATTTTTTTTGACGGGAAAGAAAATTTATTTTAACGATTAAGATATCAAAATGAAAAAAAGTGTACTAAAAATTATTTAAAAATTGGAATTGATTCCTTGAAAAATTTCAAGAATGGTTTGTATATGGTAATTTTTTTGAGAAACTTACCATTTGTCAGTAAAAAAATCAACAAAATAGGAAAATTAAAATTTTGAAATTGAGTTACTTTATAAAATTTGCATTTTTGAAAAAAATGTTGAAGCAAAAGTTTAATGTTTTTTAATGTACAATTGATTGCCAAGGTAAAAATTAGGGATTACTATTGAAAAAAATAAAGTTGACCTTGAATGACCTTGAACCCTGGGCCCAAGGGCAAAAGTACCACGGCCATCAAATGTCCCTCTTCAACCAAACAACTTTTGTCTGAACAACTAAATTGGTCGAAAACGTCATCTCTGAATTCTTGGGGTGTATAGATTAAAATGGATTACCCTGTATTTCTAGGGTCGGTTAGCTGGACCACCCTGTATACCGATTAAATTCAATTTCTAACCCTGCAGTCATCATGTAGTATGCCATGTGGCAGGTGGCAAAGTGCCAGAATTTTAATGAGAAGAGTATACAGTCTGTTGTGGTTTGGTTGAGGGGACAACAATTATCCCAGATGGGCAGGTTATAAACTTTTATTATACTTAGATAAACGAATTACATGGATGGCAGTTGTATACAGTTGCATAACAAGCTCCAGAACAAAGGGGTGACGCCCTATTAAGCCTGAAGCAAGGAAAAGCCTAAGGCGCTTTATAAAAAGGTTGTGCATGCAGGGTGCAACATTAATAACGAGCACATAAACAAGTGCGTGAGAACATAACACGGTCATGGCTGCTTTTTGGGGAACTATCCCGGCATCTGCCAATACGTGCCTATATAAGCGATTAAGGGAGGTTGTGGGAAACCACGAAAAGCCACAACCAGGATAGCCGACCTGGGTCTCCCGAGTTCATGGAGCTAAGCATAACCACTACGCCAACCATGTCGATTTAAAAAGGTATAAAAATTATAACAATTTAATTGCTGTAAATAAAAGTGTAGTCTTTTCGTGCCGCTTAGGCACCCCCTAGCTTCCGGCGCGGCTGCCTTGCTTACCCATTAATTCCCCCCTTTTTCTATGCCACTGGACCTCATGGATGCAATGGCTAAAGTAGGCCTAAGCTACATTATTTGATTTGGGCCTTAGGATTAAATCATTAAGAAATATGACTAATATTAAGTCACTCCTTTTTAAATTTATAGCTTGCCAATTTTCTTGTAGCTATCACTGACCTAATGGCAAACTGAATTTGGTCTCTTTATTAAGTACAGTGGTGGCCAAAACATATGCAACTGGTTGATAAACTTTTTCAAGTTATGAAAAAAACATAGATATGGTTTAAACCCAAGAAAAAACCATATGGATTGCTGCATGCACATTCCATATATTTAATAATGAAAAGAAGTGTAAAGAATTTAAAAGGACAAAACAAATGCAACTTCACACTATTACTTGGGATAATTGGATGTTTTTGTAATAAATCATACTTGGAATACAAAGTCCTTTATTAGTTATCGTGTTTTCTAGAAAATCACAGTAGTTTATTGCAAAGATTTTACAAATAAAAGGGACCTTTTACTGCTTTTACGGCTCGTGATAGTCTAGGATATGGTTTGAGAGGCAAAATAATTGATGATTATCATGCGGGGATGTCACAAAATCATATTTGTGCTAACTATGATGTTCAAAAGCACTATGAAGTTCAAAAGCACAGGAACTGTGGATATTATCCATAATGCTTGTAGACCTCGTAAAACCACAGCTAAGTTGATTTTATGATTGCAAGGCAAGTGAATAAAGATCTTTTTATATCTTTAAATGCAATTCATAATGAATTAAGCATTTTGGTATCATTTCGAACCATTAAAAGGTGTGCCTAAAAGGGTGCTTGACTATCTTCTCATCGTCCAGCAAAAAAGCCATTGATTTCCAAAAAGAATGTGATGAAAAGGTTGTAATTTGCAAAAACACACAATGACTGGAGTGTGGCCAAGTGGAAAACAGTGTTGTTTAGCGACATAGCGATATAGTGCATAAAGGCATTCGTCAAGACGTCAGGTTGCCATATGCAGACTGGAATATGATATCTTCCAACATGACAATGATCCAAAATACACATCAAAGGTGGTCAAAACCTGGTTCCAGCATAATCACATGCAGGTATTAGAGTGGCCACCTCAATAGCTTGACCTTAACCATAGTGAGAACTTGTGAGGGATTCAGGATAGAAAAAAATTATCGTAGAAACATGTGCAGCCAGGACCCACTTTTTCAAGCAATCGAAAAAGCCTGAAAAGAGATTCCACAGGACACTTTAATGATATTGATTGAATCTATGCTCTCCTGGTGCAAGGCAATGGAGGCAATATTATGAAGAAAACTTACTATAATCTGTGTTTGCAATTCCAGTTGCATTTGTTTTGTCCAGGAAAAAAATGTATACTTTTGTTAATTTTTATTTTTTTCAGAAATTCAAATGAATTTGTACAATTCTCTTGATTATTATATACATTTTCCATCGCGAATTCGCCAGCGCTCAGAGACAGGCCACCAACATCGCCTACACCTGGGTCAAGGCACACGTGGGTGTCACTGGCAACGAGGGCGCCGACACCCTCGCGGGGGAGGCTGCTGTTTCCAGGGTTTTGCCGGTGTACGATCGCGTGCCATTGTGCTTTGTAAAATTCCACATCCGGCGTTCCTGCACAGAGGAGTGGGCGGAATCCTACTCAACGCACTCTCCCGTCGCCCGCGAGCTAGGGAAACACTTCCTGTCCTTCCATCTGCCCACCCTGGCTGATGTGGAAGAGCTGCATACCGTCCGCCAGCCCCACTATCTCTCCACTCAGTTTTTCACCGGTCACGGGGCATTCCGGGAATATCTGCACCGTTACAAGCTCCACCCTGATCCGCTGTGCCCCTGCGCCTCAGGCGCGACTCAGTCCGCCACACACATCTTGCAGGACTGTGCAGCATTCGCGGCGGAACGGCTTCGCTGGAGCGTAACCGATCCAAGGGCAGTCGCCCAGATGCACAATCCGGGTTATTGGACCTTCATACACGCAACCCTGGCTAAGGTCCTACGACTGAACCGACCATGATGTACCCTATATTCCATCCAACCATGTCTCCACTTCCACTCTCACCTCATCCCCATGATCCCATGATCCCATCGCTCCCGCACGCTTGTTCCCTTTGTTTCGTTATCCCCTAGATCATGCGCCGGGGCACAGGGTCTCAGCCTCTCCGGCAGCCTCTACAGGCCGGAACACCTAGCTGACGTCGGTCACCGCGGGCTGCACTTCGCCACCGCCTCCACCTCAGCCGACACACGGTGCTGTCGACTCCACGTCGGACCCGTCTACAGTCCGGCCTACACCGCCAGAAGTCCCCGCCCAGCCGGCCTCTCTTCCTGTCCCAGCGCTGATGTGTCCCACGTTTATGCTTATTGTATGTTTTGTAATTACATGCCCAAACAGTTTGTCTGTCCTACACGACGCCATTACGTTTCCCCATTTAGTCTCCGTCATATATCTCCCATAATTCGCCACCACACTCACAGCTTCCCCATATATGCCGTATCCCTTAGCGGCGCCTAAGCCCTCAAAAAAAAAAAAATACATGGAATGTACATTTTAATGGGTTTAAGCCATAAATATATTTTTTTCCAACTTGAAAAATATTATCAACCAGTTGCATATGTTTTGTCCACCACTGTACATAGATATTGTAAACAGACGAAAGAGATGGCACCCCTGGTTACTGTACGCAATGGGTTGGCGGTCATTACACCGCAAAGTTTCTTAATAGAAACGCATTGCTTTTAAATCATTTAATGAAAAGTGGTCACCATAAGGAGGTGGTTAATGACATACAAGGGGACCACTTTTCCAGGTTTTACTGTATTACCGCTGCTCAAGTACTTTTGCAAACATTTATATATTGACAAACAGGTTGCCACGGAAAGTGCATAGCCTCATTAGGAAACAGCCACGCCATTGTAGGTAAATATGGAGTGGGTAACACTGGTATACTGTATTTATACCTCTTATTCAATTTATCTTATAAAATATTATCCTTGTAGGAAAGAACGATGGAACTGTTGTTATTCTGCAATTGGGACCAAGAAGCTCCGATGTGAATCTCTCCAAAACTCTGCACACAGGATATCAAGCTTCCGTCGATTGTATAACAGCAACAACACAATACCTGACATGTGGCAATAGTTCAGGAGAAATTATTGTATGGGAGTCCATTATGCCCTACACCAAATTGCAGTCGTTTGATACTTATGGGTAAGTGCAGATATATTGAACAGTGAACACTTAATAATTGTTGACTTCGCATGATCTAGTACATGTGTAATGAGTCAAGTTTTTTGTTTCGGCTTGCCAAATGAATTCTAACATTTTAAAACAACACAAATTGTGTTCAAATACGTTTCCACAATCAGTTTTGTAAAAAAAAAAGATTGACTGTATGTTATTTTAATGAAAATTGCAAGAAACAAAATACATTTAAGACAGATCGCTACCGCCCAATTACAGAAAATGCAATGGCGAAATTACACGTAAAATATCCCGATTCTTTACAAATAAATATTTGATAATAACAACAGTTTTACCTTGCAGAGAAATTGACCGGCAATAGTATATTTTATAAGGCTATTTTTTTTAAAAAAATACGTGAACTTAAAATCAATCCAGAATTGTAAGACAGATGCAGGTATAAGGGGAAAACACTTGTTTAATTCACCAAAAGTCATGTGCCAATAATCTTGAAACGCTCGGCTAAACGATTTCTTTAACATCCCTGTGTGCAGCAATGGGGTCTGTGCCCACACCTTGGATGGAAGCCCTAAGAGAGATCACAGAATCTGCTACAGGCCGTCTTTTTCAGACAGCTGAGGCATCTTCCTTTGCACTCGGCCTGCGGTGGCATGAGAGCCAATCTTTCTGCAAAATTTTATTTAGTTGCTGCCCCTGGCAAAACACCGGCAATCTTTACTGAACAATACATTCGTTGTGTGGGGAAGCAAACATATTTCTGGGCGCAGAATACTCGCAGGTGAGACCGTGTGTACAGTGGCTAGAATACCTAGTGTGTCTACCGCGCTTCCAAACTGGATCCAAAAAAAGGAAAATTGCTTGGTGGCGCTGCTGTCGACTTGTAGGGTGATCGCTTATTATAGTGGCTATAGCGTTACTATAAAATCTTGACATGAGGGTTTAAAAAATGAGCAATGACTACATAATCTTCAAGAACAAAATTTATAAAAGCGTTCTACAAAATATTCTTATTTTACGAAATTGCTTACTAATTTTTCTATAGAAAACATGTACAAATAAATTTGTGTTCATAAATGTCTACAAATTCTGCTATAAAAATGTTCCCTATTTCTACAAAAATGCCTGCTAATTTTACTACAAAAATATTAATTTCTACTAAATCTTCTACAAAAATGTCTACAAATTTTAGACTACTGCAAAAAATCTATTACTGTCGAATGGGGTGACCTCGGCCAGTTGAGGTGACCTTTAATTAGCGAAATTTACCATAAAGCCTAAAATAAATTTGTATACATAAATGTCTACAAATTCTGCTATAATTAAATATTAAAAATTTCTACAAAAATGCCGTATTTCCTTACATTAGGGCTGATTTTTACTGTTTAACAGGTTTCACTGTAGTGGATCAGAAAGCGAATTTAGTGATTAAATATACAGTGAAACCTGTATATAGCATACTCGCTTGGAACCGAGCCATGGGGTATGTAATTTGGAGGGATCTGCTATATGGAGGTTTAGCAAAAGCGATGACCATACACCCACGGGTAAATGTACATGTACATGCTACAGAATTGTAGATTTAAAAAGTTTACTATTATTTATACTTGATTGAATTAATTGATTATTATTATAGGGAAAGAGCATTTCGTTTTTACTCTGTAGATGAAGCCATTTTTAAATGTGTTGTGCAGGTGTACATGTAGGGGCTCCGTATCCCTTTTCTAAATGTCAGCATGCATTCGCATGCTGACATTTAGTACGTGCTAATGTAAATTAATGTAATCAAGTAGTGCTAATAAAGGGATTGAGCACGCCTCCCTTAATGCCCGATCAACTGATTTACCTTAACGAGAACGCATTGGAATAACATACAGTGCTGTCAATGTGGCTAGCATTAAGGGAGCATTAAAGGAGGCGTGCTCAATCCCTCTATTGTAGTGTATACTACGTATTTGGCATAACCCTTGACATTTACATGGGCCTAGCGTGACGCAGTTTTGAATTTACCACTTCCATTGTGTCACATTTCACCAATTATGGCATTGGCAAATGCTCTTCAAGTACTTAATAATTTCCATTCTAAATGGCTGGTAATAAATGGTAAAATCGTCAATATCTTTGCACAGTCAGTAAAAGTCAGCTCTGTTAATGCAACGTTTCGAACAACATATGTTCTTCCACAGGCAACTACATGTTATTCAAATAAAATATAAAACAAAAGGCACAATTTATCATTAATGGCAAGACAAACTCCAAATATAACAATATAACAAGGATGCCCAAATAAAGGCTATGATCAAAAAACCTCGTTTCAATCCGATTTCCACATTATCAATTTTCACATCCTCAAAATATTAATTTTGATGAGTCAACCAGTATCATATGCCGAGTTAAAAATAAAATAATGAAATGGCAGAAGATAAAATTATTTTAAAATTAATTAAAATCTTAAAAGGCATCATAAAATCCTGGAGATCTGTTCACAACTGAAGAAATTTTTCATATGAGAAAAGATTAATGATTGTGGGAATTCTGGGTATCCATATATGCAAATTTAAGTCATTAATTAAGTGGAATTAAATATTATGCAATTACAATAATCTAACTTTAGAAGAAAAAGCTTGATCATGTTATGCACATTAAAATAAATATTGCAATAATCAAATTCTAACTAAGAAACTGATCTTGCAAAAAAAAGAAAATTTATTATAATAGTCTAAATTCAATTATATTATCGAATTCTGTTAGGTTAATTCCAATTTTTTATTAGCTCAAACTGCTCTGCGTGGGTTTTTACGTGGTGCAATGATATGTTTTTCCTTTGTTTTTAGAATAGGTTGGGTGGAGATATCCAACATATCATGCACATTAGTATTTTCTTTATTAGGAAAGGAAGGATCAGAGATTAAATTATGTGGTATAATCTTTTCTGTGGGATGGATGGGGATACCTAAATTAATCAAGGAAGTGATATAGGCAAATGGTATAGTACCCATGTCTTTTGCTAAATTTATAGTGTTGTCTTAATCCTTTAGAGACATTTACTGCCCTTGAAAACGCAATCCATGGTTTTTTAAACAATGAGAAAGAGACTATCAGAGAAACAGCTAATTTTACCTTTTTAAATGTAAAGAAACCCACTATTGATTCTAGTTCCAATTTTGATCTTAAATTGCATTTGGGTTGGAATGAAGAAAAAATTACAAATTTCATGAGGAAAAATAAATCCAAACTAGTTATTCTGAAAGCAGACAAAGCTAACAAATTAGTGGCTATGAGAGAATTACATATATTAATAAAATGGAAATTTATTTAAACGATCACTCTACATAAGTTAACATCACACAACTTAAAAACCCTCTACCTGCCAACAGAACAGCTCTAAATA
>JAQGCC010004804.1:0-12525 GCA_034698905.1 Xestoiulus laeticollis | reverse complement strand
TTTCACCACTTTTACCACCTTTAACAATTTCACCACTTTTACCACCTTTAACAATTTCACCACTTTTTCACCGCTTTCAACAATTTCACCACTTTTTCAACAATTTCACCACTTTTTCAACAATTTCACCACATTTTCAACAATTTCACCACTGTCACCACTTTCACCACTTTTTCACCGCTTTCAACAATTTCACCACTGTCACCACTTTCAACACTTTTTCACCACTTTCACCACTTTTTCAACAATTTCACACCAAAAGGGTATCTCGTGATTTCCATCCCAGTTTTAAAACATTCTCATACAATTTGATTAATTATATAAAATTGAAATGGTCAAAGTTCGTCAGTTGAAATTTCTCATCAGTTTTTTTTTTATAATAAAACCACTTTTTTTTTTTTTCCTCCCCTTTCCCTCCCCACTTATATTCCAACACATGATAATTGTAATTTCTCTTTAAGATTTTAAAAATTCGCGAGTAATATAATAAACTAAATTTAAAAAAAAACAAACAAACCATATCTTTTAGTTTTAATGTCTAAAACGAGTGTTAATTTCTTTAACAATATTCAGCCTACGATTTTGTCTTACGATTTTGTGCAGCAGTCGAACAGTCGTCGCACTGGACTCACCTGTGCCAATTGCCACACAACTAACACCACCTTGTGGCGAAGGAACAACAACGGGGAACCCGTGTGCAACGCCTGCGGACTCTACTTCAAGCTGCACAACGTGAGTGACCACCAGGGGGCGCCAAATGCATGGGCCTTTTTCTTGCTTTTGCGACTTTTGCGGGAGAAATACTATGTGTGGGGGGGAAATGAGGGTGTTAACGTGACCTTTGAACCCCCGCTAATCACCACCGTCATTTTGAGTCCGTTCGGAGCAAAAACAACCGAGTTTTTGACTGTTTTTCAGCCCAATTTACTACGTCCCATGTGTTTCCAATGCATTGTTGGCAAGTTGAAAACGGCCCTAAATCCGGAGATTTTGTGCGTTTAGGACTGGCCTTTTCGTTTTGCTTTTAGGCAGGGTTTGGGCTTCTGTGATCAACAGTGTGGTGGTGAAACGAATTCCCTGTGCGTAAGAATATTTCCAGCAGGAAAATTAACCTTTCTAAAGGCCCTTAGGACGTCACTTCCGGTTTGGGGCTCTCGGGGAGGAGTGGAGAAATTATAGAGGCCCTTATGACGTCACTTCCGACATTAGGCTGTTCTAGATGCCCTTGATTATATCGTCACTTCCGGTTTGGGGTTTTTGTAGATAAACGTAGGAATTATAGAGGCCCTTATGACGTCACTTCCGGACTCTTGTAGAGAAGCGGAGGAATTCTGAAAGCCCTCATGACGTCACTTCCGGCTTGGGATTTGTGGAGCAGCGTAGGAATTCTGAAGGCCCTCATGACGTCACTTCCGGATTAAGGCTTGTAGAGGAGCGTAGAAATTCTAGGCCCTTATGACATCACTTCCGGTTTGGGGCTTTGTAGAGAGACGGACGTGGTCCTTATGACGTCACTTCCGGGCTCTTGTAGAGATACTTAGGATTTCTAGGCCCATATGACGTCACTTCCGACTTGGGGCTATTCAAGAGGCCTGCAATTACAACGTCACTTCCGGCTTGGGGCTCTTGTAGAGGAGCGTAGAAATTCTAGAGGTCCTTATGACGTCACTTCCGGGCTATTGTAGAGACACTTAGGATTTCTAGGCCCATATGACGTCACTTCCGACTTAAGTCTATAGGTCCTTATGACGTCGACACTTCCGATTTAGAGCTATTCTAGAGGTCATTGATTATAACGTCACTTCCGGCTTGCTCTTTTTAGATGAGCTTAAATATTCAAGAGGTCCCTATGACGTCATTTCCGATCCCTTATCTTAAGGACCCACCTTGCATCACATAAGGGCTTAAGGCTGAGACATCCAACCTAAAGCGCCCTCTAGTGGACAATGCCCCTCGTCATTCCTCCCCCCCCACCCCCACAAATTTCATCCCCACCCTCATTCCACATCCATTAGGACACAACGGAGCTGACCACATTCTCCCCCCCCCCCTCAATCCCCCTTAACCCACCCTCTCCATTAGGACACCACGGAGGTGACCACAGTCCACTCGCACCCCACCCCCTACCCCCTTACCCCCCTCCATTAAGACACTACGGAGCTGACCCCTCCTCCCACCCCTTAACCCCCTCCATAAAGTCACCACGGAGCTGACCCCCCCCCCCTTAGCCGCTACACTAGTGAGATTTTTTTCCACCCCCTTAGCTCCCCTCCCCCTCCATTAGGACACCACGGAGGTGACCACAGTCCACTCGCATCCCCCCCCCCTTAGACCCTTACCCCCTCCCCCTAGCCCCCTACCATAGTCTACTAGCACCCTACCCCCCCCCCCTCCATTAAGACGCAACGGTGTTGACCCCTCCTCCCACCCCTTAGCCGCTAAGGGGTTAACCCACACTCGTGAGATGTACACCACCCCCTCCTCCTCCATTAGGACACCGCTGACCACAGTCCACTTTTTAAGATGTCCAGCCAGGGGGTGAGGGGTGCTAAGGGGTGGGAGGTGACCCTATCTCAGTCTGCTATCTAAGCTCCGAGCTATGCAGTGTAAAACAAGTTGTTTTGGGAGGGTGGTCCCGCTTTGGGGGGCCCCCTTAAGTCATGCAGCTCCTTGGTCCCCTAAAATGGCCGCCGCCAGACGCCATCTTGTCCCTTATTTTAAAACTCCTCTTTTTGGCTCCTCAAAAACTACTTAAGCTAAAAGCAGCTTTTAGGGGCCCCCCCTTAAGTCTTTTTCGCTTTTTCTACAATTTTACAAAAATCTGGTTTTTTGGGACGCCTTGAAAACTAGCTTTTTTTGCATTTTTGCCTCTTTTTCTGACTTTTTTTTTTCCCTACCCCTGTCTCTCGATATAACGAACGCCATTGACATGAAACATTCGTTCGTTATATCGAGCGGAGGGTCTGCTATGACTGTTTGCTACGATTGTTAAAAAACTTGGTTTTTAGACATTTTTAACAGTGATTTTTTTGGGAAAACGTGGATTTTTTTCCCCTGTCTCTCGATATAACGAACTGAGTTACAGAGTAGCTCGTCCAGACCGAAATGCCTGTGTCTATTGAGTACTAACATCTCGATATAACGAACAGTTACAGAGTAGATTGTACAGTGGCAATGCCTGTATCTATTGAGTATTAGCATCTCGATATAACGAACAGTTATCGAGTAGATCGTCCAGACCAAAATGCATGCATATATTGAGTATTAACATCTCGATATAACGAACAGAGTGGACAGTGGAATGGCCGAATCGAAATGCCTGTGTCTTTTGAGTATTAGCATCTCGATATAACGAACAGTGTCTGGTCCCTACTAAAATGCTCATAACCTATTGTACTTCTCTTGTATTAGCCTCTCGATATAACGAACAAATATCTGGTCCCTACCAAAATGCTCATAAAACCTAGTGTACCTCTCTTGTATTAGCCTCTCGATATAACGAACAAGTATCTGTTCCCCACCAGAATGCTCATAAACCTGCTTATTAACCCTATCTCTCTGTATAAGCAACCGCTCGATATAACGAACGAATGCAGTTGTACGTTTGTTCGCTCACAGGTCAACCGCCCCTTGACCATGAAAAAGGACGGAATTCAAACCCGGAAACGGAAACCGAAGACTTCTGGAGGTTCCTCTTCCGGTTCAAACAACAATGCAATGCAGGACATGAAGCAGAGAATCAACATTAAGCAAGGTACTTTTACTACAACTACTACTACTACTACTACTACTACATGTACTACAATTGTACATTGTACATTGTACATGTACAATTGTATTACTACGCTTTAATACAATTAAGTACAGTAGAAGTAAGGTCTTCACATTGCTCGCTTAATTTTAATCCAGTTTTAAGCTTTTTTTCTGAGCCCCCTTTTAAGCTACTTTAAAGCCGGCCCTTTCCTCTCATTAACACCTTAATTATTAACTCCCCCTCACCCCTCACCCCCTCACCCCCTCACCCCTCACCCCTCGCCCATCCGTGCTTAATGTGAAGCCCTGTTTCCCCTCTTTTAACACTACTAATTCCACTAATTTATCCCCTTTTTCAACCCACTTTTGACTTCCCATTTCACCTCCTCATCCTGTTATCTCCTACTCCTCTTTTTCATCTCACTTTTCCTCTTTCGCTACAATCTCTCCTCTCCTTCTCCTCTACTCGTCCTCTCACCACTCCCTCCACCTTTTTCTCTCTCGTCTCCTTCTCCTTTATTTCTCTCGTCTCCATCTCCTCTCATCATCTTTCTTCTCCACCTCATCCTCATATTCCTCTCACTTATCCTATTCTCCTACTCCTCTTCCTCTCACCTCTTTTTCCTCAATCTCTCGCATCCATCTCCTCTCACTCCTCTATCCCTTTCTCTTTTATCTACCCTCTCCTACTCGTCCTCTCAATCATTTTCTTCCCCTCTATCTCTCTCTCTCTCTCTATCACTTATCTCCTCTCTCGCCTATTTATTCTTCCTCTCATTTATTCTATTCTCCCACTACTCTTCCTCTCCCCACTCCTTTCACCTCTTTCTCCTCCATCTGCTCTCCCCTCCATTTTCCTCTCACCTATTCTCCTCTTCCACCTTCTCGTCTTCCTCACACTTATCCTCTCCCTCTCTTATCTACCTTCTCCTACTCCTCTTCCTCTCAATTATTTTCCACCTCTTTTTCTCACCTTCACCTCTCTCTCCTCTCCTTCTCTATCTCTTTCACCTCCATCTCCTCTCACTCCATTCTCCTCTCTCATCATCCATCACCTCCTCATCCTTTCACTTATTCTCCTCTTCCACCTTCTCGTCTTCCTCTCACTTATCCTATTCTCCTACTCCTCTTCCTCTCATCCCTCTCTCTCTCTCTCTCTCTCTCCCACCTCCATCTCCTCTCACTTCTCCTCTTTCTCTCACCTCTTTTTCCTCAATATCACACATCCATCTCCTCTTTCTCTCTCTCTTACTCATCCTCTCAATCATTTTCTTCCCCTCACCTCTACTCATCACCTTCTCCTATCTCTCTCTCTCTCTCTCACTTCCATCTCCTCTCCCTTCTCCTCTCCCTCCTTCTTCCCTCTTTCGAACAGAAGAGAAACCCTCGACGAGCATTAACACTAGCACGTACGATTTGCGACAGCATCAACACCAACATCAACAGCAGCTCCACCACCAGCAGCATCAGCAACAACAACAACAACACGACGCTGGGGCCATTTACCATGGTCACCTGACCAGCGCCATCTTGGTCCCTTCTAACCCTCGTAACCTTTACGGTGACCCTCAACCTCCTCCACACCATCTTCTGGGTCCTTCTTCTGTGCGCATGGGCGTCAGCTCACCCACACTCACCACCAACAGGTTGATCAACATGAGCCACAAGTAGGTACTTCTTTATGCTTAGGGCCCATTGCTTTAAGGGGCCTTTATTGGCTTTATTTTTCCCCTGCATGCCTAAGTGCCCCTTTTTGATATATTCTATTGTGGGGGGGGGCCTTTATGCTTAGGGCCTGCTGTTTTTGGAGATAGCTCAGAATTTACTAGCATAACTGAATAAATGCTTAAAGGGCCCCTTTTAAAAGCTATAGGCAATGGGCCCTGTTAATGTTAATACATTGCATTTAGTTAGTTTTACAATATCTTATATTGGTTAGGATTTGCTGCATGTGCCTGTTGACGTTTATGGAATAAAGAAAAATGGAACACGAAGCACGTGCACATTCAGCACGTGAACCAAAATGCACGTGCTTCTGTTCCCAAATGAAAGATGTGGCACGTGCAAGCGTTCCATAAAAAAAAAGGGTTGCACGTGCTGAATGTGCACGTGCACGTGCACGTGCTATATGTTCCATTTCTTTATTCCACAAACGTCAACAGGCACATGCAGCAAATCCTAACCAATATAAGATATTGTAAAACTAACTACCTACATGTATTAGCATTAACAGGGCCCATTGCCTATAGCTTTTAAAAGGGCCCTTTCAGCATTTTAGCTTAATCTGGTTTTGGAAATTTATATAAATACTTGCTTAGGGCCCATGGATTAGGGCCCTTTATTGGCTTTATTGGTCCCTGCCTAAATACCCTTTTTTATATATTGAATTGGGGCCTTTATGCTTAGGGCCCTACTTAACATCTCCTTTTGCTAAGGGCTCTGCTTGGCATCTCCTTTTCTAAGGGCCCTGTTTAACGTCTTTTGCTAGGGGCCCTGCTTAACATGTCCTTTACTAGGGGCCTTACTTGACACGTCCTTCGCTAAGGGCCCTGCTTAACACGTACTTTGCTAAGAGCACTGCTTAACACGTCCTTTGCCAGGGGCCCTGCTTAACATCTTTTGCTAGGGGCCCAGCTTAAAACGTCCTTTACTAAGAGCCCTGCTTAACATGTACTTTGCTAAGGGCTCTGCTTAACATGTCCTTTGCTAAAAGCCCTGCTTAACAAGTCCTTTACTAGGGGCCCTACTTGACACGTCCTTCGCTAAGGGCCCTGCTTAGCAATCCTTTACTAGGGCCCTGCTTAACACGTGCTTTGCTAAGAGCACTGCTTAACACGTCCTTTGCCAGGGGCCCTGCTTAACACGTCCTTTTCTAAGGGCCCTGTTTAACGTATTTTGCTAGGGGCCCAGCTTAACACGTCCTTTACCAAGGGCCCTGCTTAACACGTACTTTGCCAAGGGCCCTGCTTAGCACGTCCTTTACTAGGGGCCCTGCTTAACACGTCCTTTACTAGGGGCCCTGCTTAACATGTCCTTTACTAGGGGCCCTGCTTAACTTTTTTTCCCCTTTTGGCTTAATTAGGCCCTTGCCTAGGGGCCCTATTTGATAACTTTTTAATCTGTTTTTATGGGGCCTTTTCAGCGTTCCTCCGCTAGATGACTCTGTGAACATGATAACAATAAACCAGGCCACTTCAATGGTGAACAACATCTCCCCCACCTCCCCCTCTTCACCACCCCCTCCTCCCCCTCCACCCCCCTCCTCTAACATCCCCACCTCAGTCCAGGACATGGAGCGCCACCAACACCTCGTGCCCAAATCGGAACCCTCCGATTAACCCTCCCCCCACCCCCTGGTTAACCGGTTAAACAACCCCTTAATTAGTCATCCCCTCCCCCACCCACCCCCTTAATCACTTCACATTCCTCCTCGTCCCCTTAATCGACTAATTTATGTGTAGTTTTGATAAAAATATCGTTCAACCATATGGTTAAGGGTCAAAGGTCATTTCGACTAGCTAAAAATCGTAACCCTCCCCCTTTAATAAATTTGTACTGCACTAGGAACGAGTGCAAATCGAAAATAAAGGCCCCCCTTAAATTTCAAAGGTCACTTTCGTTCAAAAACAAAATTAATACATTTGTACTGCGCTAGGAACGAGTGTAAATCGAAAGTCAAGGCCCCTTAAATTTCAAAGGTCATTTTCGTAAAAAACCAAAATTAATACATTTGTACTGCGCTAGGAACGAGTGCATATCGAAAGTCAAGGCCCCCTTAAATTTCAAAGGTCACTTACGTAAAAAACCAACTTTAATAAATTTGTACTGCGCTAGGAACGAGTGCAAATCGAAAACCTCTAAGGGTCAACGGTCACTTGCATAAAAAAAAAAACTAACAACTTTTACTGCACTAGGAACGAGTGCAAATCGAAAATAGGAAATGTAAGGCCCCCTTAAGTTTCTAAGGTTACTTGCGTAAAAAAAACCTAATAAATTAATACTGCACTAGGAACGAGTGCAAATCGAAAATTTCAATTTTTTGTAAATATTTTGAGGAAATGATTATATGTTGTATATATTTGATGTTTTAAGAGCATTTACATGAATTTATTTAATACAATTAAACAACGAAATGCATTTTATCGGTTTATAGGCAGTTTTATATTAAAAGTATACAGGGTGGTCCAAAAGTCAATGGTATTTTTGTAAGAAATCTACTTTAGTCCTCTTCATTTGTAATTATTTAAAGCTTTTATAGTGTTTTTAAATACAAAAACTCCTAATTATTAGCTTTTCTGCAATACACTGGTGCACTGCAGTGAAGCAAATTGCCCCTGTATTAAACGTGAATTGGCTTCCCTGCATTGCACCGCTGTATTGCAGAGAAGCTAACATTTAGCCGTTTCTGTTTTTAAAAACACTGTAACAACTTTAAATAATTGCAAATTTAGAGGACTAAAGTTGATTTCATACATACAGACCATTCTCTACCTTTTTTTAATTCGATATTTTGTCCTAAGTGTTACGTTTAAAAAGTTATAATATGGGTTACTGAAAAAATGGTCGTTGGTAATCTAAATTCATTATAACTTTTTAGCCGTATTAACTAGAACAAAATTTCAAATTATAAAAAGTTAGAGCATTGTCTATTTGTATGAAATCAACTTTATTCATCTTAATTTGCGGTTATTTAAAGTTGCTACAGTGTTTTTAAGACAAAAAATGCCCCTAAATGGTAGCTTCCCTGCAGTGCACCAATGCAATGCAGGGAAGCTACCATTTAGGAGTTTCACTTTTTTAAAAACACTATAAAAACTTTTAACTAATTGCAAATTAAGACGAATAAAGTTGATTTCATACAATCAGACCATTCTCTACCTTTTTTTAATTTGATATTTTGTCGTAAGTGTTACGGCTGAACTTATAATTTAGATTTAATAAAATAAAAAGGTGTCAGACTTTTCAACCATCCTGTATATATACAGGGTGACGCAAAAACCTCTAATTAATATAGTTAACTGCTGTTAGTTTAAACTCGAGTTTTGAGCATTTATAAATTTTTTTCCTCCGCCGATTTTTTTCGTTGTTTTCATTCGCAATATTTTTAGTTTTTTTGTTTGTTTTTATGTTGAAAAATTTTCGTTTATTTGTCCCAATTGTGATTTGAATCGATTTTTTTTAATTCAAATTATTATAAAATTTTCGTTTTCTGTGATATCAAGTCTTAATAAATTAAATCCATTTTACGTACACCATAATCTCTCATTTTTGCATGCTTTTTTTTAGTTTTAGTTTAATTATTTCATTTTTAATAAATCAATTAAAATTAATTTCAATTTGATTTCAAGTGATTTCAGTGTATTAATTCCCCACAAAAGCATGAATTATAATGTGAGTATGAATTATTTGTGTGAATCTTATAAATTTGTGGTTGGTCCTGTTTAATGTAGACTCCTAAATATATAATGGAGCCGCTTTCTTTATTTATTACAGCAGTCTGCACTTTTTTTTCATGCATGCAAAGTGCGTTTTAATGGATTGCTTTTAGCCTTTTAGGCAAAGCATAACGAGGGTCATGTGATCGAGGTCACGTGATGAGGTCACGGGAAATACGCTCTATATATAGTCTGCAAAGGATTCCGGATAATCGAAACTATATAGGCGTGGGAGTGGACGGATCAACCGGGATTATTGTATATTAGGTATAATATTAATTTAGATATTTAATATAGTGGTGGTCAGATAAATAGGACATTGATTATATCTTGTATTAATTGTTAAAATTTGTGACATATATAGTTGGATATTATGCATTTAATATTAAAATTAAGCTACTTTCTCATAAGCGTCTTATTTATAGCTGACCATCACTGTTTATATTTATTTGTATATTTTTATAAATTTAAAACTATATATGCATGCATTGGTTGTCAGATATAAATAAGTCACTGAGAAAGTAGCTCAATTTTAATATAAAATGCATAATATCCAATCAAAACAATGATTTGACATGTTCCCATATATACATTTTCTATTTGCTTATATATAAGGTCATGACTTTATGCTGGTCAATCCAAAACATTTATCATAACATCTTGGAATCAATTTTTAAAATCAATTTTTGGAGGAGTTTTCCAATTTCATAGTGGCGAACCTGGTGGCCAAAAGTGAAAACACATTGGCTAGGCAACCGGAGAAGTGTCCTTGTCTGCTGCTATTGCCATTGTTTTAAATAGAAAGGTATATAATCTTCAATCTTGTGAAATTGTTGAAAAATGACAGGAAAATTATGTTTGTGTTGCGTACCACAGTGCTCCAATCAACGAAATAGTTATTATAGGAATATAATCAAGCAGGAATTAAAATCAGGAATATTATATTAAATATTATATAATTATATTATACAAATATTATATATGCATTATAAAATATATTATAATATTAAAATGATATTAAAATAATATAATATTATAATAAGATTATATAATAGGATTATTTTAATTCCTGCCTGATTATATTCCTATAATCTAATTTCTATATATATAATTATATATATCTTTTTGTTAAATTATTGCAATTCAGTTTAAAAATTGTTTTTTTTTACATGTTTTCTCTGATAATACCTATTAAAAAACCGTGTATTTAAAAGTAAAGGAGACAATCTAATTTTAAAACCCATTTTCACTTATTTAAAACATTTTTTTTTAGTAAAATGTCAAAGCCTATTACATAATATATGTATAAAAATGATATTCAAATTTAATTGAAATTTATTTAACATAAAACATAAAAAATTGTGGATGATTTCGTTTGTTTACTGTAGTTATTCAATAGGAAAACTTGTCTGCATTTCGTCCGCTTGCCTAGCCAATGCGTTTCAAGCTTCGGCCACCAGGATCGCAAATGCATCTGAGCATGCGCAGTTTCTAATGGGAAAACTCCTCCATTCATAAAACAGGCCATGAAAAGAATATACTAGTAGGTATAATTTGTAACCAATCCAATTGTTAGAATTAGACCCCTGTTAAGATATTGCAAACTTCATTGTTTATGTAATTTTATAATATTTTATCCAGACAGTTTTATTTTAAGTTTCTTATAATGTACATGTAGCTTCAGAATTTCTGTAATTTTTTTTTAATCTAAAATATGGCGCTCTAATTGTTTATATTTTATCTACAAATTAAGTTTCTATATAAGTTTTTTGGATTACATTTTTAATTAGAATGATGTTCTATTGTTTGCTTATACATTATTTTAATTACAAAATTAAGTTTCTATAAGTTTTTTTTTTTGTATGTACATGTTGCTTCAGAATTTAAGTAATTTTTTTCAAATCTAAAAATGGTGCTCTTAAGTTGTTTATATTTTATCTACAAATTAAGTTTCTATATAAGTTTTTTGGATTACATTTTTAATTAGAATGATGTCCTATATGTTGCTTATAAATGTAATATAATATATAAATATAATGTATAAATACATTATTTTAACTCCAAATTTTATCTACATTATATAGCTACATAATTTCTGTAAACTTTTATTTTGGAATGTTGCTCTTAAGTTTCTTATATCAAATTCTATATCTGATGTTTAAGTTTCAAACATTACAACTACTAACTTCATTTTTTTTTCAGTTTTCTTACAATTTAGTAACTTAAAAGAATTTAATTCAATTTCGTTAGAAATTTATTTTAAACTTTAAAAAGAGGCTTTTTTTTTTTCTTTTAAAGTTAAATAAGTTTCTTATAATTTTCACAAAAAAACATCAACATATTTACAGTAAATATTATGAAAAATTGAAAAACTACTTACCAATTTTATAAGTTATCCAAATGTGGTTTAATCCCAGAAAATAAGTGATGTTGGTGACCTCGTTTCTTAAGAAACATACGCCACAAGAAGCGTAAAAACCTTTTGAAACCTCCTTTTAACCATTTGCTAGTAAACATCCAAATGCCTGCAACTCGTGGCCTCTTATGAGGTCACGTGGTCACGTGGTCTCCACGTGGTCTCAGGGGGTGGGGGTGGGGGGTGGGAGGGGGTGCCTCGTCCAGCCTCCGGCCAAAATAGCCTCAATTCACGTCTCAAATTTCAAGAAAAATGCAATGACGTCATGAAGAGGTTTTTTTTTTCTCTTAATTTTAAGAGGCAACCCTTTTAACTCTTATGAACAGTAACGTCTTCTCGATTGACCTTCTTAAGGTCATCACGTGACCTTCGTGGGTTTTCCCCTTCATGTTCAATGTTTTATAGTCTAACCTTGGAATGGCTAGTGACCGTGAAACTCTAGGGAATTTCCCTAATTAACGAGATAGGGCACAGTGTATCAAATTTATTATACATATGTATTTTTAGATGAAAATCGGTTATAACGATGCCAGATACAGCTGTTATTCCGGCTATAACGATTCGGAGCGACGTGTGGTTGGTCTGTTATCTTACGTACAGTAATTTTGTTCTTATAACACGATGTCGGATATAACGATAATCAAGACATAGATATCCCATTTTGAAACGAATAATAGGAATTAATTCGCCTATAACGATTTTCTTCCCCCTTTAAAGGACCTTTACCAAACTGCTTAATTAATTAATATTTTTATAACACGATGTCGGATATAACGATAATCAGGACATATAGATATTCCATTTTGAAACGAATAATAGGAATTAATTCGCCTATAACGATTTCCTTCCCCCTTTAAAGGACCTTTACCAAACTGCTTAATTAATTAATATTTTTATAACACGATGTCGGATATAACGATA